>JABUQX010072014.1:7500-45000 GCA_015478945.1 Trachelipus rathkii | reverse complement strand
AAAAATTATATTATTATATAACTAATTATATTGCAAATAAAACAATTTTGTTTTAAAACAAATGATAAGAAAGAAATAATTATATTATTATATAACTAATTATTTAGATACAATAAACATTATCAAAAAAAGAAAGAAATAATTACAATGTCGAAATAAAGGAAGTATTTACGTTCTAAGAAAGAGCTAAGGAATAGCAAACTCTTATGCTAAAAGAGATCTAAAAAACGGCTAAAAATGGCTAAAATGATACTTGAAAAAGAGCTAAAATGCCAAAAAAATATATAGCAAAAAAGCAGCTAAAAGATATTGCAAAAAAATAAAAATAAAAAAATAGCCTCTAGCATAGCTTAAAAGTTGACTAAAAGTTATAGCTAAAAATATAGCTAAAAGATGTAGCTAAAGAGATGGCTAAAATATAGCTTGAAAAGATAGAAGAGATTCCATGTAAAAGTGAATTATTGGCAAGGCTCGAGAAAAAATAGGTGGACCACACTTAAAATATTGTGGAAGTGCGGGAAAACCCACAAAAAGGACAATATTGTAAATGGATTAAGAGCTTTTAGTTGACAGAGAGAGAGATTGAAAGGCATACATGATTGATTAGGGTAAAATTGTTAAGGAAGAACATGCTTATAGTCAACTCTTACAAAGGGTGTCTTATTTAAAATTCTATGAAGACTGTCTGAAATAATTGCCATTACTCACAATTTATAATTAAAATAAACTCGTGCTAAGCACCCCGAAGTAGGTCACCGGAAGTTGTTAGAATCATTGTAATACCCAATTTTTAAATATTATATATTAATTTGGTATAAATTGTTGATATTGATTATTAATTCTGCGGGGCACCAAATTTGTGCGTAGGGTACCATAAAATTATTATGATATATAGGCCTATATAATATAATAGGAATAATATAAATATAAAATTATTTCTCTATATAGAATTTTTTACCGGAATATACTAAAAATGGTATAGGGAGTAACTTATATATAAGAATTATATTTTATAACCAATAAAATAATTTATTACATCACTTTAGTAAGGAAACTATAATATATTTAGGGTGATACTTTGTATTAATAATAATAAAATAATACTGTAGAGAATGATCTATTCTAGGGTAAATGTGAGTAGAGTTTTTATATAATGGAACCAAAAAAAAATAATTATATATATATGTTAATATAATATATATATTTATTCATAGTATAATATACATATACATTGACTATATTAATATATATATGTTTATATATATAATTATATAGAATTTATTATTATACTATTTTATTATATTATTATAAAAGAGCTTTATGTAGGTTTGATATTTTTTAATAATAATGAAGTAATTTGTAATGAATAGAGATCCCTTAGTAAAAGATCGGGAAATAATCGTGTTATTATAATAAATCAAAATAATAAATAAATATATAAATATAACCAGTTAGATCTATATTTCCCATTATCAGTTAACTGAGTGTGGAGGAAATAAAGAGGAAAATAATAATATCACTTTTGAAGGTAATAGTTATTTATTAAGGAAATAGGGATATATATATAAGATAAGATATATAATATATATAATATTCATTATTGATAAGTAATTAAAAAAAAAGGATTAGATTTTTTTTTTTTTAAAATAAAATAATAAAAATTAAATAAAATATTTATTTCCATATATATAAATAATAAATAAATAGTCATATAATAAATTGATTTTGTATTTTAATATAATTTAATTCTAATCACTATATACAAGTATATATATATAATTATTATATATATATTAGGGTAGGTCGATTTAGAGCTTTTTTTTATATGATTTCGGTGCGTATAGTTGCGGTAGGGTGTATACTACCTTAGAAAAATGAAGTTAAAATACCATCAGGAAGATATCAATAAGAGCTGTCTGAAATTCTCTCGTTGGCTGAGTGATTATTATGGGATGGAAATGCCACATAATAACATGGAAACTTAGGGGCATGTTTGATGGGAGCCCGGAGTAATGGTCGCGGCGCCGCAGAATCCAAAGCACCATATACACCCAAGCGTAATAACGGTGCAAAAACTTATAATTAAACCTAATATATTATATATATACCTAAATGTATGAGGTGGTCATTAGAAAATTAAATAAAATAGGTCCCCCTCAAAAATAAAATATGAATAGAGTATAGATATATAATAGGGGACTACTAGAGAATAAATATTAAAAATATATTTTTAGGGGTACTAATATAAGTAGTATGTCATGCCAATAAATAGGTTAAATATATAATTTAAAGAGGATAATTATAACCTGGGGGAAGGGTGAAGTTTTATTATAAAAAGTATTTATTATATATATTATAATTTTATTTAATTAAAATAAGTTATATTAAAAATAATAAATATAACATGGGGGCAGAATAGCCAGGATACATTTGTGGAGGGAGGGGCGCAAATAAGGTTGGGAGTGATATATAAGGATAGTATGTAGTAGTATTTTTACTATATTAAAATAAAAATAAATATATATTTTTATGTAGGTATAATATTTTATGAAAATAATTTTTATATGGATTATATGATTTTATCTCAATAGATTAAGGGGGATAGTATTTGATATATAGTTCAACATTTTATTATTCTAACTATAAATTGTGATAGTGAGGGTATACTTTAATTTTTTCATGCTATATATTTCCTAGTAATAGATTATTTGTAACAATTTTGGGTATCAAGACGACGAAATGCTATCTTCATACTGAGAGTTCAGCGGGAGAATATTACATTGTGAGTGCTGAAAAAGCTAGCTAGAAATAAATTAGACATACACAAGTGTGCTTATGTGTTCTTCATAGCCCTCATTGGTGTGTTAGAAACAACTAAACATCAATTGAAACTGTAAAAAATGTATGTTTGTTAAAGAAATAATACCTCAAATACATTAAGTAAAATGTCTCAAGAGTGGCTCATACATATCCCTATATCGTAATTTTTTGTTGGACTAGATTATTTAATCCAGGTTTTAAACATAATTATATCTGTCAAAATTTTTGTTTCTACAGAAACAAGAACTAGAAGGTTTCAAAAATGGATTTTTAATATTACCAACCAAGATTTCAGGTGGGGGTTTGCAAGGTGCACCCTCCCACCGGGGCCCGGGGGGGGGGGCGGGTGTGCAGCCCCCCCTTGCCTAACAGCCACACGCATATAATTAATTGAATCCTCATATCCATATATATATATATAAGGTTTTTAATAAAAAGGCCTGTATATGATGATAGGTGAGGAGCTAATGAGGTAGGGGCCTTACTACCCCTTATTATTATTTTATATATAATTTATAGAATTTATGCGTATATATATTCATATATTGTTTTAATTTCAGCTATATTTAGATTAACTAATTGTGGGGTACCCCAATTGATAATTAGTGTATTTTGTGTATACCGTAGATACGATATAGACAAAAATCGCGATTAAGAGTATTATTATCATTTTTAATTCAAAATCCTGCGTTCTGATGGTTAGTATAGTAAATTTACCAAATGCAATGAACGTAAAAGTCTATACGAGAAATGTATTCCAAGGGCCTTTCTCTTCTAGTAACAGACATAAGGTCTCTCCTTAGCAAATTGAAAGCAGATAAAGATCTTTAACAATATTAGTGATGCATTAACGCGCGGGAAGGCACCCCATGAGCGATAGTAATGTCTACTGCAATATAAGTATCTCTGATAAATTCAAAGAACTCTAGATAGACTTTTGATGATTTCCTCTGCGTTGCACTTGTCCTTCGCCGTATAGCCTAGATTGAAATACGAATGGATGAATCTTTGTGCTTTGATTGAAATTGTGACAGCTATATTTATGCGTGTGCGCGTCTAATGAGTGGCAGGGAAAATCTCTAATAGAAGACAGAGGCATATCACCACCCCCTCCCCCGGCCTCACCCCCAGCCATTCGGCCACTCTGCCACCCCGGCCACAACAAACACACCCGCGCGCCATCCCTCCCCTTCCTCCTCCACCCCCTCCTCTGCCCCCCCCCCCCTGGATCAAGAATGACTTACGTGAATAAACTTTCATCAATAGATCGAAGTGCTATTAAACGAGATAAGAGGCTTAGATTGATGCTGTTTTATCGGTGTGACAACAGGCTCTCGAGTCAAGTGGGAATTGATAATTCACAGATAAGCTTCAGAAGCCATCACAGGGAAGAGTAGTCTTCTTCTGGCTTTCTACTGTCGAGTATTTATCGTTGTTCCTATTTATCTTTAGTCTTTTATTTGTAATTAGACAAATGTGTTTGCGACAAAAAGGGATTTTCTTTCTCGCTTTCAGAAGAGGATGCCTTGGCAGCCAAGCAAATTCCTTCAACCAGAATAAACACCACTGCAACTACCCAGATACGTTATGGAACTCGTCAAGGGAATGTTCGTCTAATCCTTGGTGCAACTTGCTAATGCATTAATCAGATATAAAAATCTTTATGAGGCCAGAAATTGACTGTCAACAAAAAATGTTCGACCAAATGCAAAATAGACGAGCAAAGCAAAGTGCATGGTCGTATGTGGATGATTGCATCACATAAAAGCACCTCACTGAACTTGTACAGGTGTTGATGGAAAGATTGACAGAACACTTAACATATAAGGAAATACAGTTACCTAATAGGGAAGTAGGTATGAGAAAATGTCCGGTCAGAACATCACCTCATTTCACTAGTGAAGATGGACAAACCCAGGTACCTATCTTACACATCGAACTGTCTCTAACATCAGGTACCACTGGCAAACTGCTTGCTGTAAGAATTTTTTAGCGTTATGCAGGAGGTTTTAAAGCATTGAAATAAGTATTTAGTGTTAATCCTCTTGCAGGAGCCCACAATACTGCTGTCAATACATGGATCGAAGTGCAATGGCTTAAGGTGGGGACAACTTGAATACTAATGGAACGAAAGACTGCATGCCAAGTTTGTTCGCTACAGCAAAATGAACTTCCATTCGGCTCTTATCAAAAGCTTGTAATATGTAAACAACAGGACCAAGACTTTCGGTGGACCAATTTGGAGCAAAGATGTATGGGAATATTCACAAAGAACCAGTATTAAGGTTTTAATCTATAGAAACCCCAATCATTGACGAGTTTTCTTGAAGATGGGAGTGGCTTAAAGATCTTAGGTCCATCAGAGACGTCTGTTGAGTACTGTAAAGGTATGGATCGGAAACATAAAAATAGATGGGGTACCCATTAAAATTGGGTCCCCTCTAAACCAATGCACGATGGCTAACTCTTGTCATAAGACTACTTTGTGTTATGTTTATACATCGGGTATATATTCTCCAAAAGCGAAAGAGATAAGAATAGAAAGTGTGATGTTATTTTATCTTATATGGTTTGGTGTTAAATGAAAAAATCAGAGATAGGTTTAATAAATATAAGGCGAGTTATTTCACTCTAAATTTCATGATGCTCCATAGTATGGTCTCTTTCTGATTTCCGAAATTATTACAAGTGTGAGGTTTAATCTTCTCCCATTTAATGATGTGAAGCATATGCATTAAAGTAAGAAAAAACATTCAAAGAGAGCAATAAGTTACTAGTTTTACTTCCTATGAAAGGGAAGTGTTGTGCTTTAAGTGAGAATGGTTATAAGATAGCAAAGACTCATGAAATCGAAGTCTAGGAATAAAGCTAATAGCTCATCTTGTAGGACACATGTATAACTGAAATCTTTGCTTGTACGTAACTAGTTTTCATAAAATGTATAGATCCTAAATGTAGCGAGAATTCATTATTAATAATATGTACCCTTAGATTACCGAGATGCCTCGATTTGTGTTTATTGTTGTGTTGATTCTTTGCAGGAAAGACACTTGTGATCGGTAAAGCCCTCGCAAGAACAAACCAATTCCAAAAGGTAATTGGAGTGCAAAGCTGCTGCCTTGATACTAGTGATCGCTGCTGGCTGGTCGCTTGATTACGCGCAGCCAAGATATTGAAAAAAACATGTCACAAATGAAAAAAAGAAATTGTGGTGGACTACTTTGTTAGGCACTCTTCCCGGGTTTACCATCACAATTTTCTTACAAATAGCGTTGTAAATGATGTCTGTCGAGAGAATGATGTGGACAATCAGATATTCCTCAACAAAATAGTGATAATGCGCGCGTCTTTTTTAGTGAAGTAGAAAGCGCGTCAGATTTTCTTAATCTTATGCAGTGGCGAGGAGTAGGAAGGATGATCCCGTCATTTACGTGCAAAATATCATCATTACTCAACAATCGCATGATTTTGAACATATACAATAGTTACTGGGGACAATGGTGTTCAGCGAATTCGCCCTTCTGTGCGCAAGGCGGGCAAGCGACGAACCGGAGCACATGGGCGCGAGACGCTGTATTCCACTGAAAGCTTGTTTCTTTTTATTCTTTACCATTAGCAGTTAAAATAATACGTCATTTGAAATTGAATCATACCTCAGCGACTTCACATCACTTAAATAGATTAAGACAATTTCCAGGCCACACATAATGGCGAGCTGCTCTCGTTTGAATTAATAAGATGATGATTTTCAATTGTTTGTCCCAACGCCCCAACCAAAAACATTGGGATCGCGAATTTCGGGGCGCGACATTGGCAACGTTATTGGGATTTCTCTAAAAACTATGGCCTAGGGGAGCAAAGGTTAAATTTCCGAATCATCTCCTCCAATTTCAACTACCGCTAATCTATTTTCACGCAAGTTTCGCTCGGGTTGGGTTGGGTCGACCTACTCCTTAAGAGTTGGTATATTAATATATATATAATATAATAAAAGTATAATATAAATAATATATTATATATATAGAGTATTTAAATACATTATAGTTATGGAATTTTTAAAATAAAGATAATTAATATATTATATATTAAGATTATTCTGGGAATTTCCCAATTAGTCAAGAATAGTATATAGTGTATTATTGTGGGAATATAATAAATAGATAAAATAAATAATAATACAGTAATAACAATATTGGTGTCCTTATATATTATATAATATATAATTATATTAGTGCAAATAATTTTAATTATAATAATATGTCATTTTTATGGCAAAAATAAGTGAGGATATAATATAATATAAAGTATATAGGTTATATAAGCTACTGCATAGGGTATAGGGTATTTTTTCTATATATAATGTTATATAATATATATTATTATATATTTGTTAGGTTGGTGATATAGCGTCTTCCGAATGTAACACATTATCTTTAGAGAGCGACGTGTGTGTGAGTTTGGAACCCCACACAAACATAATGGTTTATACTCTCTCTCTCTCTAACTAATATCGGTCCCGCTTAGGTGTTCCAATCAAAACATTTGGAATTTTGATGTATAACATATAAATAACATGATCATATACTTTTTAAGTAGGTGAGGACTAAGGTAAAAATCAACATAGTAGGGAGGAATATATACTTATATTAAAAAATTAGCCAATGTTTTCTAAAAGTGTATTTATTAGTACTTGATATTATATATAGATACCTAAAAAAAATGTTTATAGGAGCAACTCCGTATAGTTATAAAGTGAATAATTTTATTATATTATATATTGAATATAGTATATAATATAATATGTTATATATGTATATTAATTATAATAAGATATTTTACATAAAAAAATTGAATTATACTTGATTATAAATAAATACTTTCTTTTATTGGTATATAATATTAGGTGTCCAGATATAATTAAAGTGTGGCAAATATATAATGGTAGAATTATATTTCAATAAGTTAAAAAAAATAAATAATAAGATAATAATATTAATATATATATATAGTGATTAGAGTGTGTGGGCGCGTCTTATCCCCAGCACGTGTAGTCCACTCCGACACGCCGGATTCTTCTGATTCCATACTTTTCTAAGAACGATTAAGGTAAGAAAAATGTATTATCCAGTGAATTATTGAGAAACGTTGTTTTGTGCAGAAATCATCCTTTGATATTAAATAGTGAATAATTTAGTATGAGTTAGGGTTATATAGTGTATAGGATTTATTAGGGATACTACTTATATGATAATTTAGTAAGGTCCTTATGTATGGGACCATGATAAAATTAAATAAAAATATGATTTATTTATATATATATATATATAATATATATAATAGGAATTTATATGATTATGATATTATTAATTTTAAGGTGCTATATCTTTCGCTGTGTGCATACACATGGCGTGTTACGCGCGCGGGTTTTGCTCGCGCGAAAGGCGGCGGCTCGTTTATAAGCAGCAAAGAAAACGGTCTACACGAAATCTCGCGCTCGCGTTGGGGGAGATATGCTTTTACCGCCTGCGCCCCCCCGAGAAATAAGGTGCATAGGTGGATAGAATACTTGGACGAGAGACAGTCTATGATACGAAATTAAAACCATAGTGCGTGGCTGCGCCGCGCCTTTTGAGGTTAGACAGCTAAATATAGTCCATTATGACGGGCGTACGAAGGCTGATCGTATGGGTAGATTTGGGGCGTGGAAACGGGAGGGCGATGATCGTACTTCAGAGATTAGGGCAAATCACCACGTTAGGAGCGCACGCACTCATCGTACGGGGCGTTGTTTTTACAAAAAATGAAAGATAGAATTAATGGGGCGAGAGGCGCGCGAGATCCCACAGGGTATGCCCGGTAATGCACCAGACAGAAAAGTACATAGGAAGATAGCCCGCATCGGGTAAGGGCCCGAAAAATTTCTCAGGCAAGACGCTGGGGCAGGGGCTCGAACCCTTGGTCCCAGCCCTTATAAATCTACTTCCTTGATTAGTACATAGTAATATATATAATTATAATAATATATATTAATATATATGAATTAAATATATAATAGTAAATATAAATATATCATATAAACTATTATATTTTACATTTATATTAGGTTATATATTATAAGGTACGTATAGGCCTAATAATTATACATTAGGGATAATAAATATATAAAGTTTTATTTGTTGGCCCATACTAAAAGGTGTTTGGGTGTATTATCCCCCGATAATATATCTATAATATCATAATATCGTTACATAGGAGGCTATAACTGCCGCAGAGACTAGACCGAAGCAAGAGAATGAAAACTGTTCCGGAAATTCCTTCTTTGTTTGAGAGGAGAACAGATCGGAGGGATTCGGATTCCTGGTCTTGGAGCAGAGAGCCTCCTGTACATATTTCTAACTCGGAGGGCGACGACTGGTTGTGGCGAATGGGAGTTACTTTCCCCGCCCGAAGAGATTTTTCTTCCGCGAACGTATAATATTAAAAGTTAAATGACTAAAAAATCATATAGACCACTTTTATAATATCCTCGTATGTTATTATATATATAGAGTATATATATAACTTGAGGTAAATAGGATATGAGCTTAAACGTAGGAGGTATTATATAATATAATATATTATATATAATGTAAGGTGAGTGATACTAGTATATACTTATGAAAGTGATAGGGCCAGCCCTCTTTAGAAGGCCACTTATGCCATATCCTCCAAAAAAGAGCCCGTAGCAACAGCATCCTGGGAAATAGTGTTTTTATATCATCATTGTCGGGAATGGCCGTGAAGACAGAGCGAAGTATTATATTCGGAGGAATATTACTCGCCTTATAAACAAAGAAAAAAAAAAAAAAAAGAGAGAAGAAAAAAAAAATAAAAAGACTAAAAAATTCATATCTTTCCACACAAAGGCTAATAACGCTATAAGGCAGAAAATGAATACATTTTTGGTATCCTGGTAATATTATGGTTCTAAAACTCTTCTCATATTGTAATAAAAAAAAAATAATTTCACAGAAATATTAAATAGCAAACATATAACACCTCGTCAATGTTTAAGTAACTCAGTAGCTTGAGGACATATTATCTTTTATAATAAGTATATTAAGGTATATATATAAATATGGTCTTTATATACTTATATATAAAAACGGAAAGACGGGAAGAAGCAGAGTAGGTAATAACCATATATAAGGGTGTATATATATATATAATATATATATATATATATAATATATACTATATATACATTTAATAATCCCTAAAATGAAAAAGGGAAAATATTAATTATTAAAAAATTTATTTGATAAATATATGATTTCATATTGCCATTCATAGTAGTTCATGAACCCCTGAGGGGTTATATGTGAAAGGTATTTAACGGCAATTTAGGGGGCTCGAGCTGAACTCTGTACGAGGAACACAGGGTTCGGAGCGTTTTCCATATACACTCCTGTAGGGAGGGTAGGTTGGAGATCCAACCAGGCGACATTCGCCTAAATTAAACCATATATGTGTTGCGGGTCGGAGAGCCCTACCCCGGGGGGAATTAAGTCCTACCTCGTAGTTCCCCGGAAGGCCGAAGAGGGGGGACGGCCCGGACTTCGCTGCCGCAAACGGGGGCGGTATAACCCTTGGGGTCATTTGTTAAAAAAGAAGGGGCAAATTTAATTTAGGAAAAATCTAATTTTATTTTTATTCGAGTAACCAATAAAAGGGTCTCTAAAATAGGCCTTCTATATTATTTTTTATTCTGTATAATTTTTTTAGCGAGATATGTTTTTAAGGGGTTTACCTCTCTCACCAAAAAACAATCCACGCAGGAGGGTTATGTGTTTTTTTTTTGGGATTAGTAATTATGGGGACGAATGGTAACCTTATATTTTTTTTTTTTCAAAAATTGGGTTTTATGGTCGCTTCTCTAACCAAGTTACACAAAAAGGGGGGGGTGGGAATGGTAGCTAAAAATATGAGGATATATATTGAAAAGGGGAGGTTTATATATTATTATATTTGGAGAAAAAATTAATATATAATATTATGATTATATACTATGATGTGAAAAGTTTGTATATAATAGGGAGGATGGTTAAAATTTTTTTGAGTAGTAGGTGTAAGTTTTTTAGTATATATATGTTTTTTTTTTTTTTTTTTTTTTTTTTTTTTGGTGTGTTTTTTTTTTTTTTATTTTTTACCCCAAATATTCCCGGACCCACTTAAAATTGTGGGACCATAGCATTCCTAGGCAATTGGTTTATTCCCCTAAGTTTATTCTCTCATTTTTGAGGAGGGAACTAGTTGGGTAGTATTTCCTCTCGAGGAGGTTAATGCGCGCATCGGCTGCACTCAAAAAAATCATATAAAAGGTTGTATTGGGCTGCACCCATTGGGACACTTTTTAGCGTGCTATTTTTATTTTTATTAAGGTTATTATAATTAAGTAAAGTTAATATATAAAGGTATTAATTTGTTATATTTTAAAAAAGTGGTTACTTTTTTACTCTTGGCTATATTACGTTACTAAATGTTTTATGATTTTTTGGGGGGGGAACCACATAAAATAAACTTTAGTTTATTTATTTTAAAAAGGCAATATAGGATACAAGAGGGAAAAATAGAGTTTGTTTATATATTATATAATATATATATATTTATATTATAATATATATATATAATATACACCATATATATATACGCCAGCTTCCAACCTAGGGGGGGCAGCTTAAATTTTTTATAAAGGCCTATATATATATATTATAATATAGTGTTTTTAACTTGGGTTTAAATTCATTTTTATTTTTTTGATTTTTTTGGTAGGGGGATGACACTAAAATCGAACTTAGCCAAAAATTGGTTGTGTTGTATGTAGGTAATTTATTTTTTGTGTTTACTCCAGGGTAGAAAATATTTTGGGGGTAACAAAAAGGGGGAGGCTCCTTAAGAGGAGGAAGTGAGGTAACCTACAATGGATATATATTTTTATATTATTCCTCAAGTTATTATATAGCAAAGAGACTATTATACCATATAATATATAATTTGTTTGATATAAAGTTTAAAGGTTATGATGATAGTTTGTGAGAATCTTATGAGTGAGGGGTAGGGAGACTATACTAAGATCTTTTCATACTCGATATTATATAAGGGTGGGGGTAGGCCCCAGTATTGTTTGAGGGAGCTAGGTACTTTCCACTTTTACTATTTGTACGCCCCCTTAATATAATTTCTTGTATTACTAATAGTGTATTTGGTAAAATGAATTATACTTCTGTAGAGTTTCTATAAAAGACTAGAAATATTTACTTATTGAAATTATAATGGATAATTAAAATAAAAATTAATAATTTATTAACAATAATTTAAATATTTTTAAACATAGAAATATCAAAATTACATTTCATAATGATAGTAAATTCACAATATAAGCAGTTGCAAATTGATATTAATAGAAAGTAATTTCCTTGGAGTCGACCGCATATATTTTATCAACTATACACTGTTTTTTGAATAATCATATAATTCATGAGAAATTTCGTTCAAAACAGCAATTTTCGGATGTATCTTTTATCTCTTTCGTTTTCTGATAAAGCCACAAGTACCGAGATCATTAACCTGTGTCAATCTTTCCATAGTAAACTATCGTCTCATAAGCAAGTCTTGATCCTTTAGTCAGAAGTACTGAATAGAGTGTTCTACTGTGATTGGGTGGCGTGTGCCATGGATGGGGTGAGTAGTTTCATGAAAGCCTTTTTCCGTCGCCGGAAAGAAATGGGTTCTCCAGTCTGCTTTCAACGGCTGGAGAACAGATCTGTTTAGTTCTTCCAGCTACTCTTCTCTTTTCCTTCTCTCTCTCATTTGTCATGAAATTTCTAAACTTCTTCACTAACATTACTTATTGGTATATAAAACATATAAAAATAACAAACTATTTGTTCTCCTCTTTATACATTTCATTCAGGATTGTTATTGTTAATGTCAGTCACTGCTGTAAAGTACGTGCTAGTATTATGTGCATGCACTAAGCAGGTGTATTTTTTTAGTACGATTTATTACTCCGTTACATTCTAATACGAATAGTTCAAAATCCATAGTAACCGGAGTTTATAAGGATCTTCTCTTCAGAACTTCCGTGATTTGTTGCTGATGCTTATCGTGCTGCAAGGTATACTGCTGTACCTACCAAAATCCGTGAGGATTTTTTCATATCATGTCACCATTGCTCGTCAGATTTGTAATTAGCTTCTTTATATATTCGATGATTTTTTTTTTCACCTTTCCGAGATGCTCCTTCACTCTATTACCTCTCAAATATGTTGAATGCTGCTTTGCGAGTGTTTGACGAATCCTAAGTCTTAGATGTAGAGAGACATTATAAAAAAACTGGCTCTAACACGCAGAGTATTTCGCGCAAGTTTATCATAAGCTCATGAGAATTAGAACGACTTACATGCTCTGCTAAATTGCATAACTGAAAATAGTCTCAGCTTTTTCTTTTGTGTGACGGGTATTTCCTTCAATGAAAGGATTTATCTATAATTGCTTGGCATCATTCGTATCAAAGTGCTCACTTAAAACACTCTGATATGCACTTGTTGTTGTTCAAACCATCTGGCTGGCATAGGCTTATGGGATTAGTTTTGGCATTAATTTTCTTGCTCAGTACCGACTCGCGAATAAAACGTTAAATAATGTCTTATATAGTTATCCCCTACTGTTTTAAGCGGATTTCTGGTATTGTGTACAATCAATTTAATTACTAGTATTTTGTTAATTTCATTTCAGTATTAAAAATAGAAACAATGTTTTTTTATTATACTTTTCCTAAAATTGCTTGGACTCACTCCTTCTTTGCCAGACTCATCGCTAGAACAGCCATCGAAAACCCAAGCCCACAGCATTATCTCCGGGATCCTATGTCTACTTATCGTGTTGACAAAATATTTCTAATCCGGACATTACGCCGCGCAGATGGGTTTTGTGCGTACTCATAGCGCTTTGCGCAGGTGTGAATACAAAGACCCAATAAATGTGCCGCTTATAGAACATTCCATCGGGACTCTTTCGTCGACATCAGCGCATCTACTATGAAATGTTCCTGCTCTCCGAAATATCAGCGGTTTCATCTGCCTGAGTAAGCATACAAGGTGACGCTTCTTTACCTTCATTAACGATGCTTTCATTTTAGTAATACCAATAGAGAAATTATCTCCATTCTGAAAATTGAAACTGAATTGGAGTATGTTTGGTGGCCATTTTTCTTCCTCTTTCAAAATGCTTTTCAATTGATGATTTATTTCCGGCATCATTCGTAAGAGGCACAAAAATCTTTAGGAAATTACTCCCTATCAATCCATTAGATGCTAACCCGAAGCCGCGCACATGAACGTAGCTGAGCTCAGCATTGTCAACACCATGTTAAAATATATTTGAGAATAATATCCCTATTATTATTTCTGCTATGATTTTTAATGGGCGTTGTTAGAAGTGGGGCTCGGTCTAATTGAGATGATTCTCTACCGGCACGTCCTGTGGACAACAATCTTGCTATGTTTCTCTCCCAAACAAGAGCAGATATTAAAAAATAAGGATAAACCACCTCTGTGTAATTCGCTCTAGTGTCTCTCTCTTTTACAACAAAACGCGCGCGTATGAACAATTCTTTTATTATATTTTGTTGTAATGTTTTTTATGGTCCTAGTGTATCCCTCCCTTTTGAATCGAAACTATTATTTGGTGGAATAAAATACAAAACTTGCAAAATTGCTCCCTTAGGCGCCTGGAAGATAGTTTGTGTTCACCACAGCTGGGATTTTATGTCTCTTCCATACATCCCCATTCATAATTGAATTTTCCTCTTTTAAGTAGGTAAGATTCTTTGCCAAAAAATTATTTGGCTCGTTAGGGGAATCGCACAACCAGTCTTTCAGTAACTGTATCTTTATTCTCAGTCCTCGAAAAATCATAGAAGTGGAGAGCCATTTCGTCGCAGCCCGCTCATCTACTCATTTAAAAAAAATACAAAAAAATACAAACAAAAAAAAGACAAAACTGCAAATGCTCCCATTAGCGCCTGGAGTATGTCAGAAAAGGTGAATATGTATCCAACCACTAATAATAGGTGAATTGTCCTCTTTAAGTAGATTGATAGTTCATCACCAGTCTTCCAAGAAAAATTATAAGTGTCTTTAGGTGGTACCAAAACTACCTCCTCTCAGTACTGCGTATCTTTTCCAGTCTCGCGAAATCTAGGATGAATGTCCAATACGTATTGCTGGCTACCAATGTTTGCATGTTTCGGTGAGAACCTGGATCCTCTATCTGAAACGCTGTGCTCCGGAATTGACCTATCTTGATCGTCGATATGGTAGCTGAGGCACACTGGAGGTGATGGGTTCCCTTGATCATGCGAAATATTCAAAGGAGGAGGGGAGGGGATGCCTCTTGTGTAAGTCTTAGTGAATATTGGTATCTTCTTCGTTTCCACCGCTACCATTTCCAATTTTAGCAGAGTTCTTCCTTTTCAAAGTATGGCAAACCCAATATTAGATATAAAATATAAAGTAGAGAATTTGCCTCTAATACACAAAAAATTAGGGGGGGGCCCCAATGAATTTCCCCAATTCTACCCGGGTCCCCTTTTTATTTATAAAGGGGGGTATGGCCTCCCATATGTTGGTTTGGTGAGTATTAGGGGGGATAAAAATAATTTATGATTTTTTACTTTTATTAAAGTTTTATTTTAAAAATAAAAGTACTCTTAATTAGTAATTTGATTATTTTAGTTAGAATTTTATAAAGGTTTTTTATTTTTTATATTTTTCTTTGATCTTCTGCTGTTTTTTTAAAACCCCACTTTTTTCCATAAATTATTTATACATTCAATTTTTTACTGAATAATCTACATCTTAATTTTTTTTTAGTATTTTATATATATATATATATATTAATTATTATAAAACCAACCTTCTTTTCAAAGTAAAGTTAGTATATATATATTAGTAGTATATATAATATGGTATATATTAAATATATAAGTAAAAAGTAAATAATATATATCGATATATTGTAATGATTTCTTCTGCTCATACATATGTTCCATTATGAGTTATATAATCTACTAGCATTCAAAGATGGTTTAACGCACGATAATAAAATTAAAAGTATACCGAACCAAACTATCGGCGTGTGGATCACAATCCCACTAACTTATAACTTTAAGTAAGTAATAACAACATAAATAGTTTTTTATGAACTGAAGCTAGAACCTCATGGATGGACAAGGTAAGATCATTGTTACAAAAATGCCGTACTTTTAAGAAAGTAAATTAGCTCATCAATTAAATTTAGTTTTGAGATATTCAAAGTAAACGTAACGCGTATTACTAAGGAACTCCTAATATCCATTGATCATTATCAGATGCAACATGACACTATAACATCTACTCTCCCGAAGACTCTCTCGGTCGAAACGAATATATAGAGCCTAGTCTGCTCCACGGAGGGGGATAATTTCAATGACAACGCTAGCGAATACGCTTAAACACTTAAAAAGAATTGAGATCCTGACTTGTGAGAAAACATTAATAAAGGGAGTCTGTTTACCTTCCGTTATATTATGGGTTATTTTTATATATATAATTACACAATTCTTATCACAATTTTTGTCAGTCAGATTCTCTATTCTTTATTAAGTGTTTAAGGTTGAAAGTAATCTTGATTAATTGCATTGAAAATTATCCCTCTCTCGGTGGACGCACTCTATAATCAGTCATCTTTCCGCGCCTCTAGGAGCTAAAAAGGATTATGTTCAATTTCATCAGGATTTATGGATATTAGGGAGATTCCTTTGGTAACAGTGAGGTTTTTACTTTGGAATATTAATAAATTTGGTGTATTTATACTTCCTTCAAAGTGACCGTTAATTGTGAGAACGGTTGATGATCATTAAACTTGCTACACAAGTTATGAGGTAGCTTCTTTTTAAAATCTATTTATTTCTGATTTCCAGAGGTTTTCTTTCTTTCTTTATGTTGTTTTTGCAACATACGTTTTGTCTCGTTATACATTTTATTTTTTTCTGTTACATTCTTGGGACTGCTTAGGGTAAAGTTATTAGCCTAGGGGAGCAATGTGGGCAGGAGATTTGCATAATAAGGAGCGCCTTAATAGTAGGTTAAGTATAGTAGTATATAGGATATGGATTGGGTTTGGTAAAGATGAATTATAATAGTATATAAGGTAGTAGGTCCTATATACATTATATATATGTTTTTTACTCAGCGGGTATATATATATATTATTATATATATATATATATATATATGATATAATGTTGAATATATAAAAATATATATATATATTGGTAGGTATATATAATAGTATATATACAACTATAGTTTTATTATATATATATACCGTAGTCCTACCTATAGGGTAGCTAGAGAGTGTGGGTAAATTGTTTAGACATATACAAACACCTTGAGGTAGAGAGGAAATATTTTGGCTTTGGGGAAAAAAAATCTTTCATTCTTTAATATTTAAACGAAGAAGATACCATTAATTCAACTAAGACTACACAGGAGGCATAATCCCTCCTCCTACTTTGAATATTTCGCATGATAGATGAAAACCCACACCCAGGCCCAGCACCTCCAGACAGGTCAAGATATGGGTCCAGATTTCGGAAGCTAGGGTTTCAGTAGATGACAGTACGAAAAATACTTGTAGAGTACAATCGAAATTGGCGATTCGACATGAGAAAAAGAAAAACCAAGAATTGAAAGAGTGTTTGGATTCCACCTAAGACTATAATTTTTGGAAGATGTTACTCACTTTAAGAGGAAATCCAATTTATGAGTGGTGTTGCCTACAGTGTATGTCGCCTCCTTTCTGACACTCCCCGCGCTGTCCCTACACGGCGCAGCAAGTTTGCGGAAGGATTTTTGTATTTTTTTGTTTTCTCATTTTTTGTCTAGTGTTTTCCTGAGTACGTAACGGTTGGACATTCATACTATGATTTCGACTAGAGAACAATAAGATTCAACAGTTCACTGAAAAGACTGTTGGATTCCAACCCTAAGACCCAATATTTTTTGGGAAGATGTACCCCCACCTTAAAGAGGAATTCAATTAGGAATGTTAGGAGACAGTTGGATTGGCACCCTTGATTCCCCAACAAGACTCACCACCACGCTCGCGCCTCTGCTGGCCCCAACGGCGCACCTTTCTCTGCGGAAGTTTTTGTATATTTAATGATTTTTCGCCACCAATTTAAGAGGTCTGGTCGTTCCGGCGAGTGGGTTTGTTTCTCTATTGGTTCTATTTCCAAAGGTAACCAATAAGAGCTTTCCCATTAGAAATTAATTAATAATTATGGAGGTGTATACTAAGGACCCCAGGGGTTTTTTTTCCGGTTTGTTGATGGATCCTTACATTCAATATGGGCACAACTGGCTGCTCCTCACTAAGCTATACAAGTCTTAGCAAGGAATACATACTCGTGCATCTCAAGAGAAGAACAATGTGAAAAAATGGATTCATATAGGAAATCATAGAAAAAATTAGAAAGAGGCTTTAATATTTTATCCTCATTATTCAACGTTTGTAACTGTTCTGAGCATTATCATGACGAGTGACCTACCCGCTTCACTTGTGCTTTGGGTTTGACCTATCCCTTAAGGGTATTATGTGGAGCTATGTTGCAAGATTGTGCTTTTACGGGTAATAGATTGCGGATATCAGTCATAATCTGAAACGCCTTAGTGTATGAAAGATATAGAGGAAGGTATAAAATATTGCCGAAGAAAGATCCAACCCAATCAGTTCATTCTTCAGACATGGAGATCATTTCTCTATGTGGTATTTACTAAAAAGGAACAGATGCGTTAATAAGGTAAAGGAAGTGTGCTATAGCTTACTAGCAGATGACACCGCTGAAAGAATGTGTGAAAGAGAACCAATAAGGAAGAAGAAGTGACGATGCGCTTTTTCGACAAAGAGCCGGATGAAGTCAAAGAGGAATTTTATTGGCTTTGTATAACTGAAAGCGCTTGACCGCAAAAGCCATTGCGAAAGCCATTGACGATTTTGCAACGACCGAAGAACTGGATCCGGAAAAGTGGGCTTGGGTTTCTATGGCTGTTCTCGATGTCTGGCAAAGAAGGACGTGTCCAAGGCAACTACTTGAGGGAAAAAAGTATAAAAAACATTGTTAAAAATATGGCTCTTCACACAAACAAATCTAGTAGTA
Organism: Trachelipus rathkii; assembly: GCA_015478945.1. Lineage (NCBI taxonomy): Eukaryota > Metazoa > Arthropoda > Malacostraca > Isopoda > Trachelipodidae > Trachelipus > Trachelipus rathkii. The sequence continues at coordinate 25,937 of JABUQX010072014.1, read as the reverse complement.
AATGATTTGAACACAATACCAGAAAATACAAACCGCGCCCATAATACATGGCTGGGAACTAATAAAGACTCTACATCTACTTTTTTCGCGAGTCGGGGTCTTGCAGGAAAAGAAAAAATTAAATGACCAAAAACTCTATTCCCAAGGACCTTTATCCAGACCAGATGAGTATTTTTGAACATAGTCTAACTAGTGTTTGCATCAGGAGTGTTCTACGCGACCCTTGTCACGAATGATTGCCATAGCATTAGGATATCCTTGTCCATTGAAGGAAATTACCGCCACAAGAAAAAGCGCGTTTCAGGTTGCATTTGGGAGCATGAAGTCGTTCATTCATCAATGGGCATATGACATAATTTCGGCGATATATGATACCTCGCGTGGTCTCATAAGTTAAAGACAATTTGTAAAAATAAGACGTCTCTCTCTACATCTAAGACCCTTGGAACGGAATAATTACTCTGGTCAAAACCTTGGCCCTGTCACATTTCTATTTGACATAATCTTATCGGGGCGGACAAACCATGGGATAATAGTTAGAGGCATCTCGGGAGAGAGGGATGGAAAGAAAATAGTGCGATGGAATAGTATGGAGTGTTAAAGGAAGGCTAATCACTAGAATCGCCGAGCAGACTGGGGAACGTTGACTTCTGATATACCACGGATTTTTTGGTGCAGCGAGGTTGATCTCCGCCTAGCAACATTCCGTAGACAATCCCACGAGTTTCTGAAGAAGATCCTTATAACTCCGTATCTGGATTATACTCTTCTTTGGAATTACGGTTTTCTAGCTGAAAAAAAAAAAAATATAACATCTGAACTTATTCACCTTCCTAATACGTATTCATCCCCTGTCCACACCTGCTACTCATAAACATCGATGAGTTAAAGAAAAAGCAGTGCTCATTTTTATTAGTTTTTACCCTGTGAGAAGGTCATAGAAGAAGACACTGATTTAGAGATTTAGTGCCAACATTATGGCAAGGTATCAACGGAAAACTGAGTGAGTGTAGAGTCTAAAAGGATCTGTTTCTGTCGCACCCCAAGAAGCACTCATTTGAAAAGGAAAAGGGAACATGAAAAACCTATACTTCTTATTCCCGTCGAGGGGCGCGGAAAGGGCTTTCATTGATACTACTTCGCGCCAACCATGCACCACCAATACAGTTAGAACACTCTTTCAGGTACTGGCTGCAAGGATTAAGACTTGGCTTGCGAAGTTACTATTGGAATTGGACGGACCGAGATGTTGTGTCTGACTTTGACTGGCTTTTTAGTGAAGTGTAACAAAACAAGAGGGAAAAATTCTGTGTTGAACAATCACTCCCATATCCACTTTCATTAGCTGAATATTATATAATAGGCCTCCATTTTTTAAGCCTTTGACATATAAAAAAAATAATAATCAGGAGTTGGGCGGACTCGGCTTCTTATATTGGGTGGAACATAACCCATCGGTGATATAGTGGATTTGATAGTCTCTATTGTGATAAATTGGAATTTATATTTTTTAATAATGTATATTTTTGAATATTTAAATTGAATAGGCGGCAGTCCAAAGTGGTATTCTAGTTTTATGGTTCCCTTTGCGTTTATTAGAGTACGGGGATGAGAGGCTACCCCTATAATTATATTATGGGTTTTTTATATACACTGCTATAGTAATTATAATAATCTATATATTTATTAGGTGGGTATAGTATAGTAGGTTGAGGTAGACCTCATTATAGTATTTATTTTTTTTTTTTTTTTTTTTATATTACCCGTTTTTTAAACTTTGACTATACATACCCGGTAGTATATATTATTATAATTATTATATATATATATATATATAATAATATTTATAAGTAATATATATATGGGGCTGCCTTTTTTGGGATCTTCAAATTTTCCCCGGTTTGGTGGTTCCGCGGGCCCCCCCCCTTTCAACCAAAAGGGACCCAACCAAATAGTTTGCAAATAGTATCTGTAGTGGTGGGAAATATTATTTAAATAACGGTAAATATTCCTGCATATTATATATTTAATTTATATATTATATATTATATATATAAGCTTTAATAAAAATTTTCAAAAGCTGGCCCGCCGCCGCCCCCCTAGTTATATTAAGCTATGTGGGTCTGATCGGCCCCTTTTGTGCTGTACTGATATTTTATATATATATTATTATTATTTTATAAAGATATTACTACCAATCCGGTTATAAGCAAAGAATAATATAATAATAATATATATATAGTATATATATATATAAGTTTCAACATTATTAATTTTATCTCCATATATATAGTAGTTATTTTATACAATTTATGTTAGAGGGTTAGGGTAGGCGCCCTCCATACTATATCCCACGATATTATATATACTATGATTCGAGCTCTACGACATGCTAGCCACCCCAATTCCAGGTATTCTCAAGAAGAGCGCGGTGACAAACCAGCCCTAACCGGGAAAGTGTCCAATCACAGTTCGGCACTGCCCTGGGATCCCCATTTAAGTAGTCCCGCGTGAAATGGCGTATCAAAAAAAATACATAAAAACACATAATAATATATCAAATAACAAGAAATAACACACAAAAAAGACAAATAACACATCTAAAATTAACCAAAAAATATAATATACTATTTCGTTTACTTAATTTTAATATATTATTTTCTTTTCATTTTATTTATTTGAAAAATTACATCCACAATTTATATAGTAGTTATACGGTTTAATATTTGAACCACATAATCTATACTCTCTGTCTGGCTTGCTAGAGTTTAGCCGTATTAAAAATTCCCCAGGAAAATAATATATATTATATTGATCAGATAAACTACAATGCTTACAGTCGATATAATGCATATTTCTTGTATCTCATCTGTATAATATTTGTGGTAACCAAAAATGGATATATATAATAATAATGTTCAACATAAATTAAAAAAAATATATTGTTCTAAAAATCATTTTAGATAATATTGAATTAGAGTCCTAAAATTTTGAGAATCATTTGAACTTTGTTACTCTGGCTTGCCCAAAAAAATTAATAGAAACTATTCTTTTGTTATAATTTTTTCTCTCTCTTGATCTCTTTTAATCATATAATGAATCTACCCCATAGTGGTGAATTGGATTAAAGAAGCGTATTTCTCGCATCTCGAGAAGGAGTCGGGGTCTACTGCTCAGCCTTTCCTCCGTTGTGTTGGATAACTCACGATTAGGAACATTATATGGTCTCCCTCGCTCCGGGAGGGTCTTCCGGAACGGCCCCGTCTTTTGGGTATGTGTGGGTCACGCTGGTGGGTTCCTCCCACCTTCTTTCCACTATCGTGTCTTAGTGTGCAAACAACGTTCCTCTCCCATGCGAAGTGGATTCCGCCCGCCTGTCTCTCCGGCGTCCGTAGCTCTCCCTCGCAAATTATTCGCCCCGGGTGTTCGTAATGTCCCTGTAACCAAACTTAATATTGTTTTACTAAGATTTTTCCGATTTAAATAAATATATTAGTTTTTCTTGGTTAAAAAGTTAATATTTTTATTTTATTTTTTCTTATTATTTATATTTCCATTTACTGAATAATATATTTTTTTCTATTTATGGGTTTTATATCTTATATTTTATATTATATATCTTATTATAAGATATTCGATGTTTAAATTACATGATTATAGTGGATAAGGGTATACATAGGAATGAGGTATATTTTTATATCAAACTTGCCTGATATATTTTTATAGTTATTTGAAATTTGTTGTTTTACCTAAATGATACCTATATATTATAGCAAAAATTATTATTACTTTATCATACTATATTTACGTATGTTCCCTTAGCACAACCCTCTCCTCCTCCAAAAATTAAGCAATTTTCTTTATGTTTAATTATTTTTATTTTATCTCCTTTTTCATTTTACATTTTTCACTGAACAATTATTTTACGGATGTTGATTCCTCTAATAATTATATCTGGTCATTTTCATTTCCCGTAAGGCTTTTGTGTTTAGAGATTTAATGATTCTTTTTTTTTTTTTGTTTTTTTATTATTCTCTTTTTTATTATCTTTTTTTACAGCTATTTTCTCTCTCTTCATTTGTGTATATGATTTTTGGTATGTGTTTTGGGTGGGAGAGGCTTTCTTTTATTTCCACCCCCTCCCTTTAGGTTTAAGTTGTGTGTTAAGTGTTTCTAGAAATGAGGATATTTTGTCCTCTTCTTAGGATGGGGGCTCGCCTATTATTTTAACAATTCCTTTATCAATTCTCTTCTGGGAATTATGTTAATATTATTATTATTACTGATAATAAATAGAAGTGAGTCACTTAGTTATATTTATTGGCACGTTGGTTTTTTTTGTTAATGAATGATATTTTTTGTATATTATTATATATATATTAAGATTGGCAAAATATATATGGGAAAGGTATAAGTTTTCCTATTCTATTCTCGGTTGTTTATTTAGTTGTTCTATTAGTGTAATAGTATTTTATGTTTACATTGACTATATATCGGAAAGAAAAAATTTTGCCCTCGCGCGCGTCCGGAATCAGAACCACATCTCTCTAGAACTCTCAACCAGAGAAAACGGCAGCGTTAGAATACTATGTACTCAAGGTTGTTAGGTGTCAGAACAAGATGCCGAAGACAAGTTCCGTGAAGTCTATCCTGCCACGCCAACAAAGAAAGTGTGTCTGATCCTCTAAAATACCAGCTTTTTTCAAGTCGTCCTGGTCCTGTTCCTTATTCCTACTCTGGTGTTTCCTAGGTGGGGTCAGAGTTCTCTTCCCTGGTACTTTAAGGGGTTTTTATTAAATTTCAGGTTTTTTAATTATTTTATACCTTTTATTACCAACTTTTATCTATTGTAGGGAGGTACATTAGATTATTAATTCCTTAGATTTTTAATTCCTTCGTTATTTATACTTTTTTTTCATTATAAATTGTTATTTATTAGGTTTTTTATCAAAAATTTATTACCTTAATCCAGTAGATATATATATATATTATATACTTAATAATACTATCATCCTATCTAATTATACTTATTACCATAATATATGAATATATTATATATTAGTAACAGTCCAAGAATAGATTTATAGGGTGGTGACTCAGGGTGTTTGCGTAGCACTACCGCATGTTTCCTTCCTTGTTTTCCCGTCCTCAAGTGTCTTCTGACTGTTAGTCAATTTTTCGGCGCCCTACCCAGTGAATGCGGGCTATATCTTTCTCTATGTACTTTTCATGTTAGGTTGGCATTATCACCATTGGAGGCAATCCTCATTGGTGGGGCAACTGCTCCCATATTTCTATCATATCTGTGTCATATCAATGTTACGTGAGTGCGCGATCGATTGTTTTGTTATTATTTATTGTTTCTTTTCTAACCTTGTTGGCTTAATTGAAGCACATCCTGATGAAACTATCATGCGGAATGGCCGTTTTCCCCCAAACATCTCCCCATACGCTTTCTAGTCTCTCGTCTTATGCCCGCTCAAATATCTGCGCAAAAATTTTCCTCTGCTAACCATCTCAAATGGTTCGTCTGTGCGCCACATTAATTGCCACGCACTTATGGTTCCTCGCTTACAATTGGAACGTACTATCGACAAGTTTACATAACATTAATATTTTCCGGGAAACTTTGGGACCCCCCACCTTTTATTATCCGGTCTTTGTGCGTGTTGTGCAGCGTGGTTTGTATTCCCCGACACGCAGCGGCGCGGAATCCGGCCGTGTCCGCGCGCGTCGCAGGCTAAGAGCAGCGACCCGCAACTCGGCTACTCCAGCCGCAGAGCTCAAACCCGCATTTTGGGTTTCAATTTGTATGAAGGATACACGACAGGCGGAAGATATATAGGGTGGGAATTAGAGGATAATTCTCCTATTTGTCTATCCTTTCATATCTCTAAAGTTTCATTTATTAATGTTTTAATATTCATTTTTATCATAATAGGCTTTTAATTAACCTCATCAGTTATATTTCTCTTTAATAGTTTTAGGTTTGATTTTGTATAAATATATATAGGTATAAAATAAACTTTAAATGAGGTTAAGTATTTGTAGGTAGGGGGTAGTATGATGCTATACTATAATTTCCAAAATTAAGTATTATAATTTAGTCATATGTTATTTTGTTTTATATATAAGGGTGATTTCGGGCAAACAACACACGCGATTCGTTATGGTTCACTTGATTAAATATATTCCCGCGGTGCATGATAATTAGACATGGATGTGTTTTATTTTCCTTGTTTCCTTTATTACATTGATGGTGGATGGGGGATGCCGATTGCGGCCCGTGAGTCAAGCCGATACACCCTTTCTAATAATATTATAATATATTACTATTATATATAAAACATTTTTAGTAAATTTATTTTCTTCCCTTTTCCTTTTGTTAAGTAGTTTATTTATTATGTTTATTAGTTAAAATAAGATTATCTTATATTAAGGTTCCTTTTTAAGAAGTTCTTAATAGGATGTTTTTATCATACCTAGTATAATATTTTGGCTGATTCAATAAATATAATAAAAATACTACAGTATGTATACTTTGAGTAAACAACCCTAAATATATAATATTATATATTATATAACATAGGGGGTGAGGGGATTATATACGATATTATAAAATTAAATGAGAGATATTTTATCTTAAAACTTCCTAAAAATTTATATTATTATTTATCTATAAATATACCTTGAAATTGATAATGTGGTTATTATAATAATAAATACTATCGTTTATATTATATATATATAATAATATATATATGTGAAATGTGATTAGCTCTAAATATTGTGTTTTTATGCCACTAATTCCTATAATGTTTCTGATAACGATCCTAACGGCCCGCCAGCATTATTAGTGATGAATCATTCTGTTGGGCTTGGTGCGTTACAAAATAAAAGTGTAATTAGAATGGATTTTATATGTGCTCTCATTAGTCTGGAGCTTTTAATAAATCGTAGACCTTGAAGTTTACACATAGTTTAAACTGGTATAGGATAAATAGAGCCTTTTTCTTTTCAATAGTAATTATATTGTATCATTATATATATCATAAAAGGATGTATCTCATATTACTATCTTTATAATTATATATACACCTTTACAAATAATAGTATATATATATATTGTAGTATATTTTACATATAACTAATTAATCATTATTATAATATATATTAATATATATATAGAGTGGAGGCCGTGAATTGGAATTGTTAGATCTAATATTATTAATATAAATCACCCCCCCACTATATATTATAGTATGATATGTATATTTGTTATCTAATAAATTTAGTAGGGCTTTCCATACTATATTATTATTACTTATATTTATCTATGTGAAAAATAATATTATTTTTTATTTTATTCAGTATGTGCTTTTCTAGGAGTTACTTAATTGGGGAATGATCACCTTATAATTATATATATATTTTTTAGAAAATTTTTTTATACTTTTGTTTATTTCTCTCTCCCCCTTTTTTTCCCTTTTTTCCGTTGTGTCCAAAAAAAAAACCCCCCACGTATGGCTCAACCAAAACCCCCGAGCCTCATAACTGTCAATTTTAAGTGTAGCGTAAGTTTTGAAAGAAAGCATGGAAATAAACTGCCTAACTTAGATTTTAGAGAAATCCAATAAGGGTCTTGTGATCTTTCGTGCGTGTTTAATTCGAAAATCAAAGATATCTCGAGTTTTTGTCTTTTGTACTTCCTAACCAGATGATAATATTCTATACATCCGCCATCTGACCTTAATGCTTTGGTTTACCCCCCTTTATCCATGGATGGTGTCTGTGAAGGTCATGAGTTCGCATGCAAGGACGACATTTATATTTAACCAATGGTAGTAGAAATAAGTAAGACACAGTTCATTTCCGGTATACATGTCAAACAGCTCCAATTGAGTAATTCTTATCAATGTTGTGGCATAGCCAGTAAGGTTTGACGTTGCTGTCTTAACTATTATAATCATCATTTGCGCCGATTTTTTGTAACAAAATCCGAGTTATTATAGTGAGTTGACGTAAAACAGGATTAACTCGATCTGTGCGTAGCTTGGCCACGTTATGTTAGAATCGACGCAATTCTGACTTCTTCCCAAAGCACTTACATCTATAGAGTGAGAAACTGATTTGTCACTTAAGATTTCACAGATCTTTCAGACGCTTATATATGGCGAATCGTGAGTGCCCGAGAAAATCCGGGCGAGTTTGGCTTTCTTTTTCCCGCTAACACTTTTAGACGTGTTCCATAAAACATAATTTTTTTTCACCGTTGGACTGTGTTTCAATTGATTGGGCGGGGGTTATCTTTTGTAAACCACATCCCCTATATAAAGCTCTCCGAGGAGATCGTATTCTGAGCGCACTTAAAAAACTCAGCAAATCCTGACATTCCTAAATCATATACAGTCAATACCTCAGGCTCTTCTTTCACATGGCATTTCCAAATTAAATATAAACATAATTAGCATCAAATGCTGCTACGATGTTTTCATAAGTATCTTCCATGTTATAAGGAATGTGTACATTTAGGTATATTCGTGTACCATTTTATTGTGAAAAAAATTAGTATCAATATAATAGCACAATATTGATTTTCTACTTATTTTATTACATCTTTTCCTATTCATAGTATCTAGTGATTTTATATCCTTATTATTCTATTCATAGTATTTAAAATGTTTCTTTCATCTCTTCTTTTAGTTGGAAAACTTGGTTATAAACACAAATTCGAGAAAACCAACTATATTCTCTGTAAAATACTTTGAAGATGTGTTTCTGTACAATGGGGTTTCACGATGTCGTTTTGTAGAATGGGAGCAAGAGATTAAGAAACATGTAATCGAATGCAAAAAGAATATACGAGGAGCATACGCAGTATGAAAATTCGATGATGCCTTAATTTCAGAATCTAATGATTGCTTATAAGGCAATAATAATTCTAATGGAATAATTATATCACACTACCCATTGGGAGACGACTAGTTCCTCTTCTCCGCTTTCGTAAATGATAATAGAGAGGGGAATAAGGTGTGCATGTATGACAAGAGAGTTAGCATCTGGCTGCATGGATTTGTCGGTTTGATGAGGCCACCATTTTAATAAGGGGTACCCATCTATTTTTTTAATGTTTCCATGAAATTCAACAAAAATATCCTGTATTTTATAGTTACTCCGAAGACTCAGAAGTCCTCTGTTGATGGACACTAAGAGTCTTGTTAAGGCGCATCCATCTTTACTATAGGAAGATAATCCTCATTTATTTTGGATTTGTAGTTGTTTCTCTAATAGATTATAAACTTTTATAATCACTATTCTTAGTTAATGAAATATACACAGACAATACATCTATGTGGCTAAAAGTGTGTCACAGAAAAAGATATTGGGGTCCTTGTTGTATATCTATTATTCTATTTCTTTATTGATAATGTAGGACCCGTTAATGTAGTACTATTTAGAATGTTTTCGTAAGGTACGTTAAACAAAACCATTGAGAAAGGCATGCCAGTTTTCCGTTTTTCACATTAGTACTTCAAGTTGTACACCTAAGCCATTGATTGGACCTGTTATGAAGTCTCTCAGGTTACTAATCCAGATATAAACTTACAGCTGACGACAATGCAGTTTAGAATAATTGTGTTGCTCATTTTAAACTCTTTTGAATAACGTAAAAATAGTATATCACCCAATTCAAGCAAGTGCTGTTTGCCAGTGGTACCCTGATGAGGGACTCAGGTTCGATGTTGGAGAGAAGGTACTCACTCGAGAGTTATGAGTCCATCTGCACTACTAGTGAATGTCTAGGATGATGTTCTGCTTGAACATCATTTTGATATCTCTTACTTATATACTCGTACATATCACCAAATTAGGGTAAACTGTATATTTCCTTATATGTTACACTAGTGTTTCTTGTCGTAATATCTTCCATCAACCACTACGGATTCTGTACAAGTTTCAGTGACGTGCTTTTAATGTGATGCTCATCTTCACATGACGACCTTCCACCTTGCTCTTTGCTCATGTCGATTTTGCATGGATCTCCGATACACCCAAAAATGTGGAATGCATTATGTTGAGAAAAGTGATCTCAATTTTCGTAGACCTCAGTAAAGATTTCTAATATCTCATAATTTATATGCTAAGGGAGATTATTGTGTGGTTCACGAGTCTTTGGTGCGACACCAAAGTTTTGACGGACATTCACCTCTGACGAAGTTCCATAACGTACTGGGGATTTGGGCGCTCTATGTGTGATTTTATATTCTTGTTGTGGAGATTTTGCTTTGATTCTTTGTAGGTCACTCTATATTCATTTATCTCTGTGAATATAGGGAAGATATAATCGCATTTGGTTAGTAAACCCAAAAATGTCCTTAATTATTATGGGGAAAAAAGACCTTTTGAATATAAGATATTATGATATTATGGTTTTCCAAGGAGTCTAACTTGATAAATACCTCGACTGTTAGAAGAAGAAGAAGAGCTAGTTTTCCTTTGGTGATGGCTCTGATAGCTACTGAATGCAGTGTGTCTCCTGACTGCGAGCACTGCTTCTCGAACAGCACACAGAATAAAAAACAAGCATCAAATCTAAGCCATTAATCTGTGTTTCGTACCCAGAATCCCCACTACCGATCTTTTAGCAGTTGGAACTTGGCTATGCATCTCTTTTTTTCGGTTTTCGTTCAGTTTTCCACTCTTTTTTTATTTCATCGGAACCTCAGACTTTATGCTCTCTGTCCATCTTTTTCGATTATGTAACTTTTGCTTATCATTTTATAGCAAAGCAAGAACTTGCATTATGTATGGGACTGTTCACAATTTTCAAATCTTGCGAAGTGCACGACAGTCCGGTGATCATAGCAGTGTGCCCCAACCCATGTTTTCCCCCCGTCTCGCATTTTAAGGACCAAGTGCCGCAGAGATAAAAAAGTCGGGTTCCATTTTGAATCGAGTTCTTTTTGCAGGACTTTCCCATGTTTTGCCCGTAATTGTCGTTCACTAGAAAGTTAAGAATGCTCTTCAACTATTTTGATATATTGAGAGCACCTTTTGAGGTCGTGGTCAGGAAGAGAAAGCCTTGAGATTTACATTTCTCACGTATAGATTTTACGGTCTATTCCACAATTTTTCGGTGATAAAAATTATCTACACTTATGAAAAAAGTCACGACACCAGGGTTTTGAATCTTTTCATAATGATTAAGATCTTTTAAGTGAGAAAAGGGGTTTTGATCTATACGAGAGCATTAGGTACAATCACTTAATAATTTTCCATTCTGGGCTTTTGAAATTTTGGAAAATTTTTGTTCTGAAGGGAAATTTTTCCCCGTGGTTGAACCCACTGATAAATAAATTTATCAAATATTGTTTCCGAAAATCTGCAAACAAAATTGATAATCGTTTGGAATAATATATAATTATGTCTCCTATTTACCTCGTATTTGATATATATTTGGGTTCCTCTTGGTATGAGTTGGAGGTGGTAAGTGGGACATTGTTGTAAATAAAATTTTAAAAATATATTTTAATTTATAAATATATAATAATATTAAGAATAATATAAATATAAAAAATTGGATATATATAAATATGTATATATAATTTTTACATTTCTTATATTTAGATATTTATACATTTGGGCGTGATAGCTCCTTATGGGTGGTGGTGTAGTTGTTGTGGTGCACTTGCCCCCCGCGCCCTAAGTTCTTACAGTGAATAAAAAACTGAATCCTTTTATAGACTGAGTTATGCCAGGCCGACGTTCTTTAAGGGGTTTTAGTTATTTATGGGTTGTATAATTAACTGTGAAGTATAAAGAAATGTGACATTTGTATACATCAATCGATAAGATTAAACTTATAGAGTAATCTAGTCTCAATTTGTCCTAATTACTAATTGGATTGATTGCTTAATTCTGATAAAGATCATTTACTATTTTTCTCATTCGCGCAATGTGGTTTCTTTTCATATGTTGGGTGTGTGATAGTGTTAACAGCGGTGTAGGGCATTTAATCTCAAGCTAGCTTTTTCAGGACAGAATCTCCGTCCCCGGGCTAGGATTGACATTCACTGATGGTACAGACTAGGAAAAATGTAGTCTGAGCTATTAAAGGCTGACTAAATAAATAATATACTTTGAGGTAACGGTAGGTATATATTATAGCCAAAATAAAGAAGATAGTAATAAAGAGTGTGTCAAACCGTTATAGTAGGTGTCAAAATTACGGGTTTATTTAATTCCTATATGAGGATAATATAAGATATTATTTAATTGATTAAACCTTTTTAAATGATTTTAATAAAACGGGATCCTATATAATATAATACTAATTTATTTGTAGATATATTAGTGGTTATTTTATGTTCTTCTAGGAAGGGGACTATTTCCTTATTCATTATTTTTTTATATATATCATTCACTCAACCCTCTGGCTCCGGCACCATAAATGATAAACTCTTCGGCTTACCCGCCCCATCGTATTCCCACACCCTACACTGGGTATATTACTTACTTATTTATAGAACACTTTGTTTTATATATGATGTTTTATTTATAATTATTTAAATTTATATCAGTCTGTTCTAGTACTGTTCTCTATGGTCTTAAGGTTTTTAAATGTAAGTTTTTATTTGCAAATAATTTTTTTTAAAATAAGTTATTAGTAATAATTTCTAGTCTTATACATTCTTGTTTTCTCTCTTATAAAATGATTAATTACTATATTAAATTGGGAATTAGTAATCAACCTTATATTTTCAAATATAATAGATATAACGACGTGTGTAAGTTGGGTTTGTTTTCTGCTAGAAACGGCTCAACAAATGGGTCGCTTGGTCAGGATTTCGTTTGAGATTCATTTCCTATTCCTCTAAAGTCCCGGCAAGCACCAAGCCGGGTTCCATTGAATCACTGGGGCATAGATTCCATGGTCCGCGTACTTTTAATGGTATACTGTTTCAGGGTAGAATAAAACTACCACGCAAAACCATAGGCAGCCCGGCGAAATACCAATGATTATAAATAATATAAGGGACGGTAATATATCTTGCTGATCCGTCTACCTCTCTAGGGTCGCCAAACCCCTACCCCAACATTCTATTATCAAGTATTTAGTTTATACTATAGTATATTTTGATTATGGAGTGTTTCCCTCAATCTTATTCCCGTCATAGATTGGCTTTATAATAACCGTCAGATGTGCAGGCAATGAGGTTGCCATTTCTTATGTATTTAACCTTATTCTTAAGTGTAATTTAGGCTTTATATATATATATATAAACAAAATAATAATATATTATAAGGTTACTATAGTATATTAATTGATTAATTAATATATATTATAGCTAGGCCATTATTATTTTCATCTTTACTATTTATTTTATCTAAAGTAATATATTACTTCCAGTATAGGTATTATATTATTATATTTTTCCTTAGATTTATCCTACCTCAGTTGAGTTACGGAGTATCTGTTCCACTGAATTTTTTTTTTCCCTATAATCAAATATTAATGCCAAACCTTTATTCGTCTTATATTAGTAAATATTATATATATTTGTATTAGATTTCTTTTTTTAATTATTATTGTCATTATTTGATTTTATTATCTATTACAACATTATAGTTATTATATATATATATATGAGAGGATTGTTTTTTTAATATTTATAATTTAGTTATTTGTGCTTTATATTTTTTTTATATACTCATTTCTTTTCTTAGGCCTATTTATTCATTTAAAATTTGTCTTTATATATAATTGTTACATTCTTCCTCCCGTTTTGGCCTTACTCATTATTGTTTTCCCCCCAAAACCTCTGATTGTTTGTTCCGCCATTTTTCATTGGTAGCTAGGTATCCTCATAGTTTATTTACTTTATAGATATTATATTTATAGATAGGCCGCTTATAGTAGTTTAGGTTTAGTTTTTGGTATATATATGTTACTATGGTCTATCATTACTTATTTTTCCATTATATTGTTTATATTTAGATATGATATTTATATAAATATAACCCACCTACCCAAAATTGGAGGATATATGAGATTAAAATTATGTGAGTATTTATTAACATTAGTTTATTTTTGGGTGAGTCCATTAATATTTTTCTATACCCAAGTGGATTTAATATTAAGGGTATATATGATATATTATTAGGTAAGTAGTATATATACTACTACTAATAATAATACACAATATTTATTATATTACTATATATATTACTATTTTATATATGTATATCCATGAGAGCTCGCTGAAACTCCCCTTACAAACTGTGCTAACTCGTGTCTTTTTGCACGACCACTTATATAATAACCCTACTCATGAGAACGACCAACTGGGCTTCTTTCAAATTTCGCCCAAGTTATGATAAAATCTCTTATTTTTTTGGTGAAATAGGTCATCTGTATAATGCCTACTTAACATCTAGATAATTCACAGAGATCAAAGATAGTGTGATAGAAAATTTAACACATAATAAGTGTAGACTTGGACAAAATGGTCATATAATAAGTGCATTTCTAACAGTTTAATAAGTAATTCCGGTCCAACGGGGCTCATGCCTCTCCGAAAAGCCCGGAGAGAAACCGTTAAGACAGTGATGAGTTCATATACTATATTCGAATTAATTTTTAATTTTTTTTACGAGAGTTGGTTTTTTTTCCTACGTGAGATTACATCTAACCACTCCGCGAGTTTATATATTTTAAAAAAAAAAAGATCATTAATATTTTCATATTTTACTTGTTCTTGATGTTAATTTATTGTGATAAAAATTAATATAATTAATATTATATTAACTCTCTAATATTCTGAATATTATGATAAGAAAAAAGGAATATATAACCGTTTATCCCCTCATTAAAACCCAATGGGTTTTCTATAGGTAATAGGGGACTATTTAAAATATAGGATAAACTGAAACGTTGCTCAAATAAAATAATTAATATACTTTATTTCCGTACTCAATCGCATAATAGACATGTTATATATTATACAGGTTATATATAGGATGTAGAAATTAGTGGATAACATGGTACCAAAATATAGTATACTATAGGTATATATATATTATTATTAGACTTAAATATAATTAGGCTACTATTACTATATTTACTTATTATTTTACTCTTATAAAGCTTATACTATTAAAGAGAACATGTAGAGTATGTTAGACCGAGAGAAGCCATTAATGGAGTTGAATAATGGTTTGGCATGAGTATGGCCCGGGCTCCGGTCTTGATAGGCTTACGCTTTTTTTTCGTTAGTTTATCTTTTACTTTATAGTTAATTATCTTTTATTCTTTTTACTTTCTCCTAATAGCTTAACTTTTACTTTTCATAAATTCCAAAATAAAACTATTATATATTTGGGCGTTTTATACTACTTGTTTATAAACGACTTCTACGTATTATCCGATTTTTTTATATTCTACTACCATTTACTTTTATTTACATAGGGGGGGAAGATATTAATAATTTTTATTGTAAAAATAAAAAGAATAAAAAATATTATATACCAGTACTAATAGATGAATAAATTAGTTGGGTTAACATATGGGTTACTAAAGTTAAAACCTTTGTTGGTTCGATATTATATATTAAAATATTTGTTGGCTCGCAAATATACTATTTTCTATAGATTAAAGGTATTAAATATTTAGTTAATATAGTAGAGTGGAAATTACTTTCCTAGAAAAAATTATTGTAGTGAGGAATGATTTTTTTTCTTCTTTTTTTTTATAATTATTTCTTTTTTATTTCCCCTCTTTTCTATTATTTTCTTTTTCCCTTTTATTTTTTTTCGTACGTGGTATAAGAAATTGATGGAAACATATATTAAATTATAAGGGGAAAAATAGGTAAGCTATTACAGAGCTAAGAAAGATATT
This sequence comes from Trachelipus rathkii, assembly GCA_015478945.1. Taxonomy (NCBI): domain Eukaryota; kingdom Metazoa; phylum Arthropoda; class Malacostraca; order Isopoda; family Trachelipodidae; genus Trachelipus; species Trachelipus rathkii. Next base: position 10,036 of record JABUQX010072014.1, on the reverse strand, counting down.
ATTTACGAATTGTTAAAATGAGTGTTCTGACTTGGAGCCGTAGTCCTTAAACAAAAATCAATAAATTAGAAAGAACAAACATACTTGGTCGTCGAACATCCAATATACAGATATTTTGATCAGACACCTAACCTGCTCTTGACACATGTTATTTCTTATTTATCAAGTGAGAGAAAGAGAAAAAAAAACCTGAAGTTACTTAAAAGTTATCGAAAAAAAAAAACAAAATAAATGTATATTGCTCTTACACAAGATTTTTTTTTAAGAAAAAGAAATATTATTCTCTACACGTTTTCACTGACCCTAAAAACTATCTCAGCTCACTCTCTCTCCGCCGCGCGCCCCCCTTTTTTGCAGACCGCATGCTTACCCCTGAAGACACCTCCCAACCCTCTGGCTGCGATTAGTCGTCTTTAGCGTTTTTTACGGATCCTTGTGCGTTCTGTTTTTAGGTCTCCTCTCATGTTATATATAACAGTGAGATTTTATACAGACCCTAAACGACGTAAAAAGGGCTGATTTGCTCTGACGGCTACACTTAGGTTATATGACCCCCGCTCCCCCAACCCTCTGGTGACTCGGAATTACCGGTTTTTATACAATCTAATTCATCTTTTCCACTCAACTATTTTCAAAAAGTGAATTATAAATTTTTATTACATATAGCAAAGTATAGGAATACATTATTTATAAAATATATTATATTAATATAATTTTTTATAAATAAATAAAAATATTTTTTCTACGTAATATTATATATATATGGTAGGTTAATGTACAGATTTACGGGCGTTATATATATTATTATTAGTTATTTAGTATATGTGGGATATTTTATTAGTTGAAACACTTGAATACGTCAATACTTGAATATTAACTCACTGGGCACCACAAACAGCAACAACAATAGGTCCTCGATACCAAATCATCATCATAACGACCTTTGAAGCCTTATAACAAAGCATTTATAGTAACAGACATAGCACCCAACATAAACCAACAACAACAACAACTCAAGGACCACCAGCAACTCCTACTCTATAACTTAATCAACAAAATAACAAAATCTAAACTCTATAACAACAACACAATGGCGATCGGCCTAACAATTCAATGGAAACATTACTCTAATCAATGCCCATTTGTATTGATCACACTAACCCAAAACAACCCACACCACAACAACAATCGAATAGTTCTTAACTATATATATGGTTCATTTATAAGCTCTCTCTACTTGATCTGGGGTTTAATCTACTTATTATTTTTCTTGGTTATTATATTTAACATTTTAGGGAATAAGCTCCCACTTATTATATATATACTGTAGAAAATATTTTTATACATTATAATATTTTATTAAATATAAAATAATTAATTAAAAATGTTTGATCACATGACGTTTTAAATTTATATGTTTGAATATATAATTAACTAATTATGCTGATAGTAATTTTAAATGTTTTATTTTTTTATTGATATAATATACTTTCTGTATTACAATTTTCATAAAGTATATTGATATTAGTTTCTTTTAGTTTATTACCTTATTTAAATAATTTAAATAATAAAATTTGCCATTATAAGTTATAATATATATAATATATAGTATAAAAAACCAATATTTTTTAAAAAAAATTTAGTTGGGGAAATATTTCATTAAGGTGGGTTGTACGGAATAAGCCACACCCTTTTCCGCGCATTACCCTAATTAAGGACATTTCCAAAGTGGGAAACCTTATTTGGACGGACGTGGGACTAGGGTGCACTTTTAATAGTATTATACGGAATAGTCATAGACCCTAGCTAAAGAACCTGCAACCCAACTCTTAACTGGACATATATATAATAATTATTTAAAATATATCTTTGGCATTAATGTGTAACACAATTTCTGAATACATAATTGTGTTTATGTGTTTCAAAGTTTATCTAATGTATTTTTATATAGTTGTAGTATATTTTAAAGGATTCATTTATTATAAAATATAAGCTATTTTTGCACTTATCTCCATAACAACAAATAAACATAATTTTTATAAAAATAAATGATAATAAAATAAATGAATATATTATAATTATTATCTTTATCATAAATATTATATTGTTAATATTAGTATATTAAAAATAAACACAAGGATCTAGTATAATTTATAATATAATTAAGGTTTTTATTTTCCTTTTTATTAAAAATATTTTCTGTAAGAGCATTGCTCGTCAATAATATTATTGGATAATCTGTTAATATATAATATATAATACTAATAGTAATATATCATAATAAATTGAATATTCAAAATTTATCTTTTTTTATCGTGATATTATATTATATATATATATGATATAATATATATACTAACTGCTGGACTTTTGCCATATATAAAATATAAATATATATATATAATATTATAATAGGGAGTATAAAGTATTTCAAATATAATGTATACCTTAAATTTATTATATTAATAACTATTAATAACCAATAATAACTATTAATATTTTATTTCGAATAAATAAAAAAAATTATACAAAAAAA
>JABUQX010072014.1:0-2500 GCA_015478945.1 Trachelipus rathkii | reverse complement strand
TCAAACAAGCTGTTAAAAGACGGAACTATTGTAATAATAATTGAGAACATGATTTTCATTATCGAACGATGGAGGGTATTGCAGGGTTTGTCGTTTTACTGTTTATATTCTTGTTCCAGGTTTATGATTATGTTAGCTTTAATTGATGCTAACACTGATTGTGTCTAGTTGCGGATTAGATTCGTGGTCAGTATTAAAAGAAACTGTTATTTTGTGATCGTTTTGTGTTATTCAAGAATTTGTATATCATTCAGAAATTATGAAACTTGAATCAGAGTTAGAATCAATTATAGATCATGGATGCGGATGGTGAAAGAGATTGTAGAGAGAATAAAGAAAGGGAACGGATGAGAGTATTTCTATGATTTATACGGATTTACTGTATTTCACAACTCTTAACAATCCTTGATATGTATAAACCTTTCATTACACTATTACCTTTTCATAGTATGTTATTTCCCCTTATAAATGTAATCTTGGTTCTCTTGTATATATATGTGGATAAGGGCCTTTTCTTTTTATGTTTGTGCTTTGGATTTATAGAAACCGTTGTTGATGTTGTGCAGGAGTGTATTCATTGTGGAGATAATATATTGTTATTTTCAGGTATGGTTATGTATGAATATTTTCTTGTTAAAATCGGCACCGGGTTTAATTAGAGGAAAAAAAAAGCTGTTTCCGTTTAGGCGTAGTAATTTATATTCCTCCGTTTCCAGTTACCTTTTTTCTTATTGATATTATAAAGTATTTCTGCTAAATTTGTGTTAAGATTTACTATTAACCAATGTTATGAAAGGATAATAACAATTGTAATATGTTTAGAAATATGAGTCATGAAAAAGTGAATGAATTGGTTACTCCCTCCTGTACCGCTGTGATAAGGTTATCTTTTATTGTGAAGATATAGGTTATGGAAAAAACTTGGTTAATAGTTAGTAAGTTTATTGACGAGCCGGCGATAGGGTATTAGGTTTGTCGTTGTAGAAGTTTGATATTCCTCCTAGTTCTGGGGTAATTGCTCCCTATGGTTAGGCCAATATCTACGGGGTCCCGTGTTAAAACCCATGATTTTAGGACTAGTATATTCCGTTATTATTTATTAGTATTTATACTTATATTATTATGCTAGGTGAGTATATATATACATATCATTTTATATATATATACTAATATATATAGGTTATATATATTTTTCTTATTAATATATTGTTTATTAATTAAATTTATTTGACTAAGGGTATTATTATATATTGTATATGCAGTATATTAATATAAATTGATAAACTTTAATTTATTCACTAATTAAAACTATATTTTATATAAATTTAATTATAATTAATAATAATAATATAATAATATAAAAAATAATAACACATAAATATTAACTATATAAAAATTATATTATATATATATTTAGTACTACTTTATCATATACGTATATATAATAGGGAAACACCTAAAGTATATATCATAGTACGCTCAACTATCTTAAAGGGGGATTACATTTATTTACCTGTTCTGTATGGTGTTTTCTCTGGACTAATTGGGTCTATGTGAAACTCGAGGAATCACTGTCATACTATCTCAGCGATACGCTTCTCTCTATAAGTAAAGGCATTAGCATGGAAGAACTCCCAGTAGATTGTGGCACAATGTCAGGGAAATTTCAGCCAAGTCGCAGTCGCGCCCAAAGACATAGATCTGGCATTTTCACATCCCTGGCTCATTCTGAAAAGGATCGAGCCAACAAAAATTCTTAACCTGACCATAGTATACAAACACCTTAGACTTTCCTATTAAATTTCCCTATAAGGGGCAGAAAAAACTCTTTTTATGTCCCTTAACGGCACGTAAATGCGGATGGTTTTAATTGTAGAAGCTCCCCGAAACCATTGACTTCTGGCCATTTCCAAAAATTATCTTAAATAAAATCTAGCCTATGTTAGAAAAAGATAAGTTAGCAAACGTTCAGTCATGGTTAGATTCGCCCAGAGAATTTAATGTCAAAGGCTTATTTCCACAATCCATAATTGTATTATATTTGATAAGTAGTTTGCGGACCTCATATTGCCTTTAAAAACAAAATTTCAGAAACACGTTACATTAGAGCAGGTGAGGGATTTCCATCCAGGTCAATTACCATTAACAGACTTGCGAAATAGAGTGCAAGCTTATATTATCCTAAAACCTCGAACCCAACGTTTATTAAAAGTTAGATATATAAGTTTTAAATAAAAATTCTTTGATAATAAAATATAATAAAAGTTTTGAGTTAAGGTAGTTTTCCCAAAAAAAAAGCTTGTGAGGTTGCTTGCTAATTTGAATAAGGTAGTAGTATATATATATAATCATAAAATCTATCCAATTACCTAATTACGCCATATAGATACTGATATAAGTATGGGAAATACACTCCGGTCTAACTTGTCCACTGGAGGGGTCCCCGCTAGGAGGGATGCTTTTCACATGCACCACTAACAGGTTCTCTAAAACATCTTTT
>JABUQX010072013.1:47500-54540 GCA_015478945.1 Trachelipus rathkii | reverse complement strand
TGCCATTACATATTATATGAGAAAGACAGAGAGAAAGAGAAAGAGCACATATATTATTATTAGATAACCAACACATATACATATATATATGCCATACATATACATATTATTATTATTAAGGAGCATATATACACATACATACATATACATAAAGTCAGACCAAGAACGTAATACCATGTTATTAAGCATACATACAGCACATATACATATACATATGGCTATTTATAAGTGGTTGTATGGAAAGAAAGACATATATACATACATATTATTATTATTACATACACATACACACACATACATATACATATATACATATACAGCATATATATACATATATATATACATACATACATATACATACATACATATACATATTATGAGTAGCACAAACATACATACACATACATATTATTACATATTATTATTATTATACATATTACACATACATACATACATACATTACATGAAGGTGCTTGCACTATACATAGAGCACATTACAATACACACATACATACGCATACACATATATACATACATACATATATATACATATACATATACATGGCTTATTATTGGTTGGTTATTACATAGAGCAGGCCAGAGACAGGAGGCTAACAGCCACATATTGCTGGTTGGTTATTACAGATACATGACATACATACATACATATTATTACATATAGTATATATATAGTTATTATTATTGTTATTTTCATATTATTATTGTTATTATCCATATATATTGTTATATTGTTATTATTATTATTGTTATTATTATTATTATTGTTATTGTTATTATTATTATTGTTGTTGTTATTATTATTATTATTATTACGCTATTTTTATTATTATTCTTATTATTATGAGGACTTTTAATAATATACTTTTATCCTCCTTATCGATAGAGTTATTATTGTTATTGCTTCTGCCATATTGAAATATTATTAGCTTTCACATATTGTCTATTATTACTGCTCAAATAAATTGATTTTTGAACCGTTGCTCAAAAAATAATGATATCAAATGACCTGTAGCAGGAGATGATAGAACAACTGGAGTGTTGGCACCAAAAACTGCTCCAGAACCAACCATGTATACAAGAGAATAGCCAATTTGGCCTGCAGCCCCAGTAATGCATACTTTAACTGGTTCAGTCTGTGAAATTAAAATTTTTATTAGAAAATATTGCAGAAACTTATTCCATAATACTAAGATCAAATAAAGTTGGAATAATAAATAATAATAATAATAATAATAATAATAATAATAATAATAATAATAATAATAATAATAATAATAATAATAATAATAATAATAATAATAATAATAATAAATACAAATTATTAAGCTGACATTGGGATCTGGTAGTAAGCAATTAATCCTAGGAGCACAATAATATTAATAATAACAAGAAAAAAAATAACTATAACCAGAATAAGAATTAACAAGGACAATATCAATGTAATAACAATAATAATAATAATAATAATAATAATAATAATAATAATAATAATAATAATAATAATAATAATAATAAATAATTATGAGAAAAATCTACATGAAACAAACATTAGTCGAAAATTATTAACCGATAATCTCTCCCCAAATGTCTGATGCAGAAGATTTTGTCCTATAAAAATCCTTTAATTATAATTAGACTTTGGAAGGACAACAGATGGGCTTCCCGATCTTATATCGTAAGTTTCTCTTAATTTTATTTTAGCAATAAAATATTATTTTCTATTTTCTATTAAAAAAATAGTTAAATACATTATATACAAAATGAATACAAATAAGTAATACATTTAATTTCAAAATTATAAATTATTTTTGTTTAGTATTTTGAATAAGTAGAAAAAAATATTAGTTGATATAAAATAATTTTATTTTAATAAGTATATATTTTTTTAAGTTTAAATATTTAAAGAACAAAATATACATATTTATTTTAAATATTAAATTAAGTAAAATATAATACAATATATACTTGTTAAAATGAAATAACAAATATGGTAATAGTTGAAACTAGAGTAGTTAGATGAAATATCGATATTTTTCCGATAATCGTTTTTTTTTATATATTTTTCGTCCCCATGTAAGAGGACTAACAAAAGAGATCCCAAATCTCTCTTTAATATAAATAGATTCACTCTGCCCATTTTTTTTAATGTTTAAATTTGGTTTAAGACCCATTAAGTTTAGGTTATGACAAGTTTTGTTAAGTATACACAGAAAATCTGGTCTACTTAACAAAATTTATCAAAACCTTACTTATTTTTCGAACGTAAATTGAAAGAATATGTGAAAATACCGAATAACGTTGCTTATCAATATATCGTAATTTTGGTAATTAATTATTATATCAAAACATCGATTACTTTTAAAAAATATCGATTGTTTTTAGCTAAGCTAATCTCAACTATTACTAAAAATATATTTTATGAATTATACTTTACATAAATTTTGTATAAAATCAAAAAAATTCAATAAATATTTATTGATATAAAATTTAAAGAAATTTTATTTATATAACTTCTTATTTTTTTTTTTGGTTTCTGTTTTTAGTGTTAATGAATTAAGTATAAAATATACTTATTTAATATAAAATAAATAATAATTATATTATGAGAATTATACCTTGTATTTTACCTATACCTTGAAATAATAATAATAATAATAATAATATAAATGGAATAATGGAATAATGGAATGGAATGGAATAATGGAATAAATGGAATATCTGCCTCTGGTAATGTGGAATAATGGAATGGAATGGAATGGAATGGAATGGAATGGAATGGAAATGGAATGAAATAGAATAAAGATATAAGTGAAATGGAAATAAATGCAATAAACAAGAAATAAAATGAAAATGGAAGAAATGAAGAGGGTTATTCCCATAACAGAGAATGTAAATGAAATGAACTGTAAAGAAATGGTACGAAAGAAATTAAATGAAATAAGTGCAAATGAATGAAATAAATGAATGGAAATAAATATAATGGAAATGATTGAAATGAAGAAGAAGAAGAAGAAGAAGAAGAAGAAGAAGAAGAAGAAGAAGAAGAAGAAGAAGAAGAAGAAGAAGAAGAAGAAGAAGAAGAAGAAGAAGAAGAAGATGAAGAAGATTAAATACATAAAGAAGAAGAAGAAGAAGAAGAAGAAGAAGAAGAAGAAGAAGAAGAAGAAGAAGAAGAAGAAGAAGAAGAAGAAGAAGAAGAAGAAGAAGAAGAAGAAGAAGTTTATTAAAAAAATGAATAGAAAGTTCACAATAATAATTATATCTTTTTTTTTTCTTTTTTTTTCAACGAAATAAAAACATTCTATACTTCTAAATATGCAATAAAAATTAATTATATTTTATTATTAATATATTTCATTTAAGCATAATTAAAAAATATATAAATATTACAATTCATATTTTAATAATTATATATTTGATTTATTTTTATTTGATAATCTTTAATTTTGTGCTTCTTATTAAAGTAATTAATAATTAATAAGTAATAAGGATTCTTGAATTGGAGGGAAGATTAAATATGGAAATGACATTACCTTTCATTGCTAATACATTTTTTTCAATTTAATAATAATAATGATAATAATAATAATAATAATAATAATAATAATAATAATAATAATAATAATAATAATAATAATAATAATAATAATAATAATAATAATAATAATAATACTGATAATATTAATAACAATAAAAAACTAATGATAGCAATAATAATAATGTAAATAGTAATAATAATAATAATAATAATAATAATAATAATAATAATAATAATAATAATAATAATAATAATAATAATAATCATAATAATAATAAAATATTCTAATTTATTTCCTAATCTATTTACAAAAGTGTATTTGACCGTGTATTCTTGACATACAACTTTTAAACTTGAGATAAGCAAACCATTAATTGTTTGCTAAACGTTATGGCCGATGTAAAGCACCATTTTAAGTGCATATTAACACTTTTCATTCTTTAATACAATATTGCTTAACGACGGAGCAACATTATCAGTTAGGGAGGAAGCAGTGGAAGCAAAAGTAGGAAGAAGAACATAGGAAGTAGCTGAAGCAAGAAGAGGTAGAGAGAGAGAGAGAGAGAGAGAGAGAGAGAGAGAGAGAGAGAGAGAGAGAGAGAGAGAGAGAGAGAGGAGAGAGAGAGAGAGAGAGAGAGAGAGAGAGAGAGAGAGTATTTTATGAAGAGTGTTTTTGAATTATAATTATTTTGTACTGTTGTTAACAAGTTAAAAGATACACTCAAATTTCTTTTAAGCTTCCGAACATTTTTGTCCATTTTCGATATCTCAATTACATTTTAAATTTGGTAATATATATATATATATATATATATATATGAGGCGGCATCTAGTGACCGAAAGACAGAGGGAGAGAGATAAATTGTTGTTAATGCAAGAAGCTATATGTTATTATTATTGTTATTAAGTTAAGCTTAAGGTTGGCTGGTTGGTTGTTGTTACAGTTTTAAATTGATGAAATGATAGCCTTGATACTTCAAGGTTATACATATATATACATATACATAGTTACATACATATACATATATATATATATAATATATACATGTATATTGTTACATATACATATATATATATATATATATATATATATATATATATATATATATATATATATATATATATATATATATATAATATATATATATATATATATATATATATATATATATATATATATATATATATAAAAATTTTGTATATATATATTATAAAAGTATATATATATATATATATATATATATATATATCAAGAATTTGCATGTATCCATTGTAAAACACTGGTGGTTCTAATACTGATATTTTGGACATTTTTATGCCAGTTGGTTTTTGGAATGTTTAGAACCTTCTCTGGCCACGGCAGTTTTCTAGAATGTTTCAGAATTAATGGAGAATACTTTTCTGTCTTTTTTGTCTATCTATCGTCATTTTTTCTAGCTAGGCCTTATGAAACGTATGTTCCTATCTCCATTTCCGTACTTTATCTCAGATAATTATTCGAATAATTTTGATTGAGATCTTATTCAATCTCTCCTTTCGTATACGTGATATTTCGAGCATATATCTTTCCATACATTTTGATATTATTCTTCGCTTCTGCACTTATATTCATCTAATTTGCCTTACCAAACAACGTTTCTCTTAAAGAAATGTGCAAACTGTTATCTAATCTAATCAAAATGCTGCAACGAATCTTATACTTTGGATTTCACTTGTCTGTTTATCACAAGATGACATAAGTATCAATAGTAAAAATACTCAACTATTGATCAACTTGTTCTAGGACAGAGTTGTTAATCATTATTTGTTGAGATAGGCATGTGCTTATTGAACAGTATGTCATTGAACTATGTTCCCATTTAATAATATTGTTCTGCTACCCTGTGTAACACCATAACTTTTTTTAAAAAAAAGTTCTCACCTCAAGGTCATAGCCCGATCCAAGGCATGAAAACTCTCTAGGTAATTACTACCTAAGATCCGGATGAGGAATTGAACCTTGGCCATATAAACCTAGCGACTAAGTCGCGCTACCGTTGAGCCATTATTATTTGCAATTTATCATAATATAATGTTAACAACCTTATATTAGAAGAAAATTTAAATTATTTAGGTAACTTACATTTGTTTATAGCCATATGTTCAAAATTTTATGTCCAGAATATTTTTCCTCTAATACTGAGATAAATAATTTTGATGAAACAACATCTCCGTCTATCTACTCTCTAATTTGTACTTTACTCTCTTCAAATAATTTAAATGGCTGTGTAGTATTATTATCACATTTGTATATATGGTTTTGGAATAAAATGAATATTCAAATAACTTGTAATCGACCTAGTTTTTACTGAGTAAAATGCATTTTAATAACCTTCAAATTATCCATTGATGCTTTTCATATTCGTTACACCTACATATTTGCTGTTGAACTACGTTCATGTAATTATTTGCACTAAATAACAACTGTACTTGTAATTCCTGTTAATGTGCTTACGAAAATCAAGTTGTGTTGTGATTCCATTAACAATTAATTTTGTAATTTGAACAAAGCTGGAAGTAGCTAATTTGGTCTGGAAAGATTTAGATCTTTTTTTATCACCTTTAATATCAAAAAATATGGCTTATGTTTTTAAACATTAACCATTTAACCATTTTTTAGTATGTCGATTGATATTTCATCTTAATAAATAACTTTACTCTTTTCACGTGCTTTATGGAATGTAAGATTTGCTATTCCAGATGTTTGTCATGGTAGTTTGGTCAGGTTTTAAATATAGCTTATAAGGCATATTTCAAAATGGGACCAAACCACCTTCGTACGATTTCAAACGCTTGACTAAAGTTTGTCAAATGTTTGACAAACTTCGAAAACCCCAGCTAATGCTTCAGTATGTTAAATTTATATTTGTAGATCGCCAAATTATCGATGTTTTCAAAAAAAATTTCATATAACTCTTTTACTCTGGGTTTGATTAATCCTCATTTTATAATTATCATTTTTAATTCATTATTACTGTTAGTTGCTGATTTTCCAGTAAATTATTTTTTTTTTGTTTTTAGTTGTTTTTTTTTATTTTATTTTGAGTGATTTTTTGTATTCAATACAATAATGCATTTGATGAATTGTTCATTAAATGATCCTGTATTATTTGTAGAAATTTGTTTATAACTATGTTCAGTTCAGTATATTCTATTCTATCTGTAAGGAATCCATCTTTAGCCCATGTTTCTTTTTATGTTTACCAAGACTTTCATGTATTCATATTTTTTTTTCTCAGATGTATAAAGTTGAACGTTGTCAATTATAATAATTGATCCTTTTGGTTCACTATATCATCAAATTTTGGTTCGTTTACTAATTTTTGTGAATTATTATTATACCTATTTTTAGATTTAATCTAAATTCTTTTTGCATTTCTTTTTATTGTTGTTGATGGATGATCTTTTATTCCCCATTCGATTTGCTCTTTTTAGAGCTAAT
>JABUQX010072013.1:27500-42500 GCA_015478945.1 Trachelipus rathkii | reverse complement strand
TTATCTAAATTATATTATATATATTATAATATACATACATAATAGTTAATATCTATTAAGTTTTTATGTGATAGATATGATATAATATATAGTAGAAGCAAAAAAAAAATCATATAAGAGAAATGATATTGTATTAATATCAATTATCAATTATTTAGTCATTATAGGTCAATATGTATATTAAATACGTACATAAAAATATTAATGAAATATGACGATAAAATGCTTAAATCTATTATGTAGTAAAATACGTAGATCAGATATGTATAAAAAAAAATGGAATAAGTTGAAGTTAAGAGCAATATTCTCTTTCTAGATAAATATAAAATTACTTATCTAAATTATATATAGCCTATAAACGATTTCATAAAATTATAGTAAATAAAATGATTTTAAATATTTTCTTACAAATTATTTTTTAAACACTTCAGTCATGTGATGACAATAAACTTAATACGATCCCTACTGAAACAAAGAGCTTATTATTGGCTTAGATCATGAAAAAAAAATGCTATTGAAATACCTTAGTTATTTATGGTTAATAACCTATAAATTAAAGTTTTTAACTTAACCCCGTTGAGAGACTTAAGTCCTTAAGCAATTCATTGTTAAGCAAGCGTTTTACTACAAAGACATTTTAAAACACTGAAAAAAAAAATTAGTTATGTATGCAATACTGAGAGAGAGAGGAGAGAGAGGAGAGAGAGAGAGAGAGAGAGAGAGAGAGAGAGAGAGAGAGAGCTCTGACAGTTAAAAAGACAAACAGAACGCCCACCTGGCAGTTAAACCCATGTAACAAGAAGATACTGATAAAATGTTCACGAAAGGGAAGAAAAAAAAACTAAAATTTGAAAGATTGCCAACTTTTCTGCAGAAACACTTAAACGGAAAACGTTTCTTCCACTTCCTTGTTCTAAAAGGCTGAAAGAGATAAACGCTATTTATTATTCCTATATTTTCATATTTATAATTTGATAACGTCTTACTTTTTTTTACTACGAATAGGAAAAAAAATCAATATTATACATAATATATTAATAGAAAACTGTAAATTATATTAATTACCCAATAAAATACATTTTTTTATTTAAGAATTTAGAAAACGAAAATTCAAATAAAAGGGAAACTCAAACATTATTAAACAAAGCTAGTAAAATAAACTCGTTTTCCAAAGTTTCGGTTTTACGTATGCAGTTATCATAAATTGAATTTGACTTCCTTGCGTAGTCAGCAAACTAATAAATTATGTTCTTACATTATTATTATTATTATTACTATTATTATTATTATTATTATTATTATTATTATTATTATTATTATTATTATTATTATTATTATTATTATTATTATTATTATTATTAGTAGTAGTAGTAGTAGTAGTAGTAGTAGTAGTAGTAGTAGTAGTATCCGGTTTCGATTCCGGCCGGACATTCTGTCATTTGAGAAGCTCAGTCTCCGCCCGGATCTTTCTATAAGGAATTTAAAAAAAATTCTTAAAAATTTCAACATTAAGGGTCACACAGAATAAATCATTTAATACCTTTAAAATACTTTTAATTTCGTGTAGGAAACAGTGATATATAAATAAGTAGAAGAATTATAATTGTGAGAATTTTCTTTATTTGTACTGAAAGATCCTATGAACAAATATTGTATATTCTTTTTATATTTAAAATGGATCTCTCTCTCTCTCTCTCTCTCTCTCTCTCTCTCTCTCTCTCTCTCTCTCTCTCTCTCTCTCTTCTCTCTCTCTCTCTCTCTGTCTCTCTTCTCTCTCTCTCTCTCTCTCTCTTCTCTCTCTCTCTCTCTCTCTCTCTCCTCCTCTCTCTCTCTCTCTCTCTCTCTCTCTCTCTGATATCTAAATTTATGTATCTTTCTACTCTTTATATACTAAGAGCTTGCAACAATATTTTTATATAATTATATGTGATTTATTTCTTAAATTAATGTAATTTGCTATATATATACGCCTTCAGAATATTATGACTGACAAATATTCACAGAAAAAAATGGATAAAAAATGTGATTAAGTTAATGGACACATTTAATATTTAACTAAAATAATAGACAAAATTGAAAATTTGTTCAAATTATTATGCAATTTTATCCAGTTTTTACTATTTTTTTTAGAGTAGAATATAATTGATCGGGTAACAAACCTTTGATTCAGAAATTTTTTTTGCATACTCAACCATTTGTTATCTGGTACCAATATAAATTCCCGACTTTGATTGACTATCTCGAAAAACACCTTCAGCATTTAGATTCATACAAGATGAAAGTTTTAGGTTTATGTATCCTTAGTTCCTGTAAATCATATCCAAAAATGATAAATATTTGTGTAAATTTTTTTTTTTACATTATCTGGAAGGGGAGTGAAAATTGTCAAATTTTAAAATTCTCTCTGATTTTTTTTACTAATTGTCCAATTTTTATGATTTTTTTAGATTGTATTGGACAAGTTACATTTTATATATACTTAGCAATGAGACCTCTTGGAAAGTCATTGTGCTGACTGTTTCAAATTGAACATGGCGAGCCCAGAGGTAAAATGATTGAATATGTAGGAAAATACCTAAATAAAAGTTGTGTAACTTATTAAATTGTATTTGCTCTGATAATTTCAATAAAAAAGCTCGGATGAAAATTTGAGCAGATTTTTACTTATGAAAAAAAAAAAATTCTAACCTCTGCCAGAAAAAATTGTAAACACAAAATGAATTAAGAGATTTTGATACATTTGAATACTGTCAAAGGAGAAGCAAACCTAATATATCTACTGAAATTTTGTAACGCATCCAATTATCTTTGCACCGAAAATTTCATAAAAATCAGATGAACAGTGAAAAATTTATCAAATATTTAATATAGACAAACTTTTATGACTTTTATGAATTTAGCAAATAAATTTAAAAAAGCTACTACTTTTACTGTTTAACTAATAATAAAAAAGTTCTTAATAACTCATTGCTAACTACAGTTATTTATTGTTTTTCCAAACTTTTGTAGTTTGAATATTAACATGACTAAATATATTATCATCAAAAGTTTAAGATTAACAAAATATGGCTCAAAACAATAGAAGCATATCAGCTTTTGCAGGTGAAAGTCTACTCCCTTTTAAGCTGTAGATAATGTCGGCTTGATTAAATGCACTCTCATTGAAGACAATAGAGGGAGAGGAGCATTCTTGCAGGAACTCAAAGACACGATTTACTTAAGGTTCTTAAATTCAAGATACTTAGAGTCCAGGTTTGTAAGCCAATACAGTAGGTATTTTTACAAGCATTTATAGTGAGAGGGTATGTTATTCTAAAAACTTGTTAACATGTAACTTGAAAGTTGGAATAATAAGAAGACTACTCAGGCTGGCCGGATATCCGGTTTCCTGCAGGAGTAAATAATTTATACAGAGGATTATCCTGCCTCAGACCAAATTCATGGCTGGAGTAACAACAACAAATATTATTATTATTATTATTATTATTATTATTATTATTATTATTATTATTATTATTATTATTATTATTATTATTATTATTATTATTATTATTATTATTATTATATTATACTATTATTATTATTATTATTATATTTATTTATATATTATTATTATATTTATTATATTATATTATTATATTATATATTATTATTATTATTATTATATTATTATTATTATTATTATTATTATTGATTATTATTATTTTATTGTATTATTGTTATTGTTATTTTATTTTATTGTTATTGTTATTGTTATTGTATTGTTATTGTTATTGTTATTGTTATGTTATTTTTATTGTATATTATTATTATTATTTATATTATTATATTATTATTATTATTATCATTATTATTATTATTGTTATGTTGTTATTGTTATTGTTATTGTTTCGTTATTGTTATTTGTTATTGTTATTTATTGTTATTTATTGTTATTTTTATGTTATTGTTATGTTATTTTTATGTTAGGTTTTTGAACTTATTGCTATTGTTTTATTATTTTTAGTATTAAAATTATGTTATTATTCAAAAGTATTATATTATTTATTATATTATATTATTATATTATTATTATTATTTTAGGAAATGTTTATGTCAGCTTCTAATTTAATGTGAGATTTGCAAGCCTTTTCCAGTTTCCTAAAGGTATCAACCGCTTCATGATTGATTTTTTTAAGGACTATTCTAGAATAGAATAGAACAACAGCTTTCTGAACTTTTAATCTAATATTTCGCCTGGCACTTCAGGCTATCGAACGAGTTCTAGACTAATTAAAACAAATGAATGAACACAAAATTAAGTGTTATTAAATATAAAAATATAAATGTAATAACAAATTAAAATTTTATAACTAACGTTAAATCTAAAATCCTTAAGTAATAATTATATCAATAGAGAGATTCTATCTAGCCAAACCTAAAAAATATTCAAAAATTTTTCCATTCACATTGTACTTGATGTTGATAATTGGCTTGTGCTTTTTTATTAAGAGCGACTCAGCAAGCCTCAATATTATTATGTGTATTTTCAGAAGTAGTAGCAGAGCAGTTGTAGTATTAATAATAGAACCCGTAAAAGCAATTTTATCGTCTTTTTTAAAAAAAATTGAATATTAACTACCATAAAAAACAACAAAATAGTTTTTAATGAAATTACAGAAGTGTTTAATGATATTAAAAGTCTGATGCAGAAACAAGAGAAGACTGATTAACCGATAATTGTTGTGCAGCCTCCAGCTCTGGACTAGGCCCTATTATTTTAAAATGCCCGGCTCCGGCTCCGGCTCCGGCTCCGACCAACATTTTAAAAACTGACAGGCTCCGATTCCGGCTCTGAGCCCTTTAATTAAGTTTATTCATCTGGCTCCGGGATCACCAAAAACTTTGCGGTTTCTAGTTCCTGTTTCTCAGCCTTCTGCTAATCAGAACTGTTTGGGAAAGGAAAGACAAAAAAACAAAAACAAAAAAACAAAAAACAAATCCATTTTAATAAATTGTAAAATCTGTAACATTAATTAAACTAATTTTTATCTTTTAATAAATCAAATTTTAAAAAATCCATTCATAATCTCGTCATATTAGCATGATCCTCTAATTAATTATTCAAAATGAAAAAAAAAAAAAAAAAAAAGCTTGTGTGATGAAAAAAGGGGAAAAAATCATGGAATTAGGGAAGAGGGGTAGTCAGGGGAGTCATGGAGGGGTGTAAGGGGGTTTGGAATCGCTACCAAAATGATTGGATTACTAATGATCAAGACCTCTGCTACCCATAATTAATGAATGTAAAACGAAACAGATTTACCAAAAACAAAAACTCGGATCAAAATTTTCAACCAACAAGTGATTAATAATCTCTCTCTCTCTCTCTCTCTCTCTCTCTCTCTCTCTCTCTCTCTCTCTCTCTCTCTCTCTCTCTCTCTCTCTCTCTCTCTCTCTCTCTCTCTCTCTCTCTCTCTCTCTCTCTCTCTCTGAAACTAAATTATTCCGAGTACAATTTTTCAGATTTTTTTCAAAGTTTTTTTCTGTTTATATTTTCTGTAATCGAAAATAACATCATTTATACAAAGTTTTTAGTTTTCAATTTCATCAACATTTACAATTTTTTTTCATTATCTTTAATACAAATATACAGTACTATACTGCTAATGTTTCAATAATTAATAAAAAATTAAAATATTCAACTTAATACATGCAATTTTTTATTAAAATTTTTTGGCGATGTAGAAATAATTGAAAAAGGATATGATTTATTACAAGTTTTCAGTTTATTTAATAATATATATATATTATATATATAGTATATATAGTATATTATATATATAATATGATATATATATAATATATACTAATATATATATATTATATATATATATATATTATATATATATATATACCTGGTGTCCCAGAAATACTTGTTCAAACTGAGGGATAGGTTCCCCAGGCTCACACAGGCAAACTTATCCCATGAACATGCGAGTAATATACGGAAATGCGAGGGCAGGGAGTTATAAAGAGAACGATGACAAAACTTTTTTACATCAACAGCATACATGTACATCAAAAAGAGTTACACAACTGCGAATCATAGCAAATGCTCGATATATCCTCTACAAGCGTGGATGCAGGCGCGTTCACGTGGGACCATGAACTTGTTGTGCACACTTTCAAAAAACCCTGGACTATTGCAAATGGTTGTGCAGGCGTTGACGATGCATTGGTGAAGCATTTACACATTTGGAATGTCAGTTTCATACACTATGTCTTTGAGGTGTGCCCAGAGATAAAATTCTAATGTATGAGGTCGGGTGTTCGTGCTGTGCTATGGCACAGTTTTAAACCTAGCTATACATTTGCCGAAGTGTACAGGTAGCATCTAGTCAACACACTTCGAGACTAAAATGAAGATATGTCCCTGGCAACCAGAGTATCCATGTAATTTACATAGGATGGGGTTCCAACTCATTTAAGCAACAAAGTCCTTGCAGTCTTTACGGCTAAATATCCCGACAAGTGTATAGGTATAGGGATGGGCCTGTGCTATGACTTGCATATAAATATATATATATATATATATATATATATATATATATATATATATATATATATATATATATATATAATATATAAATATATATATAATCATTGAACAATATATAGTATATATATATATATATAAACCATTATGTCTGTACATTTATGTAAAAATTCTGTGGACTTTTTGCAAGACTGAAAAAGTGTGAAACAATCTAATTTTGGTAAAGCAAACGGTAAATAGACGCTTGAGAATACACAGTAGCTATTAAAAGAAAGGAAGGAAACAATCGCAAAAATTTATGACATTTGAAACAGCAGAAGATACACAATTTTTTTCACCATTTTAAAAACATAAAATTGCCTAAAAATATATAGAATTTTTTTTTTTTTTTTAAGTTTAAAATTTTAAAAAGAATTTTTTTTTTTTTTTTTTTTTTTTTTTAATTCAAACTGGGAACATTTTCTAATTGAATAACTGCTAAATAATTACTTTTTTAAAAATATTTAAGGGGTTTTTGAAAATCGAACCACTCGAAAATATTCTGATATTTTTTTAAAATTTTTCTGACACCTTTTGTTTCGTTCATTATATTGTTTGTGTATTTATATATAACATAATTTAAAACGGAATTTTACAAACCCTTAAAGCTTATTAAAAAAAAATCATTAAAAAATATTATGAAATAAAATTCAGCTCGGCACGACGGAATATATATATTATATATATTATATATATATATATATAATATATATATATATTATATATAATATATATATATATATAAATATAATATATATAAATATATAATATATATATAATATTATAATATATAAATATATAATTACATATAATATATATATATATATATATATAATATATATATATATAATATATATATAATAAAATATATATATATAATATATTATAATCATAAATATATATATATATATATAACGGTATATAGACATTAAGACGTCAACAAGGAATAATAGAGTAGTATGCCTTAATTTAAAATATTACTTGTTTAAAACCTATAAAAACAGAAGAAAATCGAATATCTATGTATGTTATATCAAATATTAAAAAATTTATTAAGGAATCTTAGCAGAATATTTCGACCAGACTTGCCTCTTCAGCGCTATAAACTAAATTAAAATAATAAAAATACATAAAAAAAATTAGAAATATTGGTTAATTTTTTTCGGTTTAATTTATGAAAAAAGGTGAAGAGTTAAGAATGTTGTTAATGATTGGATCTATTTGTGAATCATTTTTTTGTATATTATAATTAGTGGAATGTTTATGCAAAATAATTCGGTGAATCTTCTAAGGTGAAGGTTTTCAATGTTAAAATGGGCCTCATGTGTCTGTGTTATAGTGATGGCTGTGGTAGATCTATGTTAATTGAGGCAGAGTTGGGTGTCTTGAAGTAGGTCATATTTAGTTGGCAATACTGGCGGCATGAAGTCATGTGTTTACTCAAGTATTATGCTGTTACAAAATTGAGCACCAAGGTATTTTTGTAACCACATATGATTATTATATATTATTTATATTATTATTATTATTATTATTATTATTATTTTATTATTATTATTATTATTATTATTATTATATTATTATATTATTATTATTATTGATGGTTGATGTTGTTATTATTATTATTATTATTATTATTATTATTATTATTATTATTATTATTATTTTTATTATTATTATTATTATTATTATTATTATTATTATTATTATTATTATTAATTATTATTATATAATATATTATTGTATATTATAGCAGTAATGATATTATATTATTATTATTATTGATTATATTATTATTTAATACATCGAAATTATATTATTTATATCTTAAATTCCATTAGATTTTTTTGGAATTCTTATTAGTAGTATATTAACCTATTATTATTATTATATTATTATAATCCTATGCGGGTGCTCAAGACACGACCACCTGTGTATGCAATTAGTAGACCCATTCAGATACTAGGGGAATTACTTTCAGTTATTATAATTAATTGGTATATTGAAATTGTATAATATTGACTATATAAATATTATAAAACTCTATGTAATCTTTGTTATTAAATGATGAAATTCTAACCTATACTGAATAAAAAAAATTTGAATATGAATTATTATTATTATTATTATTATTATTATTATTATTATTAAAAAAAATTTGTAATGAATTATTATTATTATTATTATTATTATTATTATTATTATTATTATTATTATTATTATTATTATTATTATTATTATTATTATTATTATTATTATTATTATTATTATTATTATTATTATTATTATTATTATTATTATTATAGCTGTTATTATACTACTTGTCAAAATTATCGCACCACAAGGGTACGTGGCGAAGGAAGGGTAGAATAGGTTGAAGAACGCGAAGACACTTTATTGGTGGATTCCTCTCCAGAACCGTAGGTTGTTAGAGTGCGTTGCCAAGGTGCAGCCAAAGGGTCTCGCAGTAGGATTCGGAGGTTCGGCGCTGCAAACAAACAATGTTGGTAAGTACGGCGACGGCCGCGGGGGGTGTTGGGTCTCTCTCAATACCGTGTATGACCCCCTCTGGCACGGATGACTGCCTGGCACCGTCCCGGCATGCTCTCGATAAGTGGGCGAATGTCCTGGACAGTGATTTGATCCCATGCGTCGTGCAGTGCCTGTCGCCGGTCCGGGAAGTCCGTGTAGGGGGTTGCAGCTGTCGATCCGACGAATTTCAGGATATCCCACAAATGTTCGATTGGGTTGAGGTCCGGACTATATGCTGGCCACTCCAAATTACGGCGTTGGAGTGGCCAGAATATAGTCCGGATACTATGCTGGCCACTCCAACGCCGTAATTTGAATCGTCCTAAGGTAGTCGTTCACGCATTGGGCCTTGTGTGATCTTGCATTGTCATGCATTAGATGAAAGAGTCACCGAATGTAGGGGCGGCATATGGCACGATATGGTTCGAGGATGTCTTTGATATACCTTACGGCTGTAAGAGTGCCTCCATCAAAGATATGCAACTCCGTAGGCCCCGATAGAGAGATGCCTCCCAAGACCATAACCGACCCACCTCCAAACGGCGGCACCTGCAGCATATTGCATTGCGAAAACCTCTTCGTCGGTTGTCGGTATACTCTAGCACGCCTGTCTGAGGCGTTCAGAGACACTCTCAACTCGTCCGTAAAGAGCACCTTTGCCCCAATTCGATCTACCCGTCGGCAATAAATGTGCTCTCGGCATAATGCCAGTCGCGCCCTTCGATTTGCCGTGGTGTGCGGTGGACGGAAGGGCTCCGCGGGTAATTATGTTCCGCAAGGCGTCGGCGAACTGTATTATGACTCACCCTGGTGACTTGTACCTCCACCAGCTGTATCTGGATGTCGTGCCGTTGTGTGGCGCTCTCGTAATGCACGCAGACGTATAAATCGATCTTCCACGGGTGTCGTGGCCAGGGCTGCGGAGCCGGCAAATTTTTTTCCGGCTCCGACTCCGGCTCCGGCTCCAGCATTTTAAAATTACCCGCTCCGACTCCGGCTCCGCATCAGTAGCATTTAAAATTACCAAAAGCTCCGACTCGGCTCACAGCTTCACTTTAAAATTACGCGGCTCCGACTCCGGCTCCGCTCCGGCATTTTAAATTGTTCGGTCCGACTCCGGCTCCGGCTCCGGCTCCGACCCCTTGTTATAATTCCTTCTCCATTTACAGTCATGAAATCATTAATTCTGATACAAAATTTTGAGGGTAAGATGAAGTTAAATGTTTAAGGACATCTTTATTAACTTTTATAGAAAATAAGAATTTTAAGAAATACAGAAAAGGAATCAGTCACTTTCTTCCTAAATTTTAATTAATTCCTTTTGAACAATGCAAAGCTGTCCTAGCTACAGTTGCTGTAATATAATTGAAAAAATTATTTCTAAAAGAATAGTTTGTATACATTTATGCATAAGAGTTGAATTTGCTTGCTTTGTTTTAAAAAAATCAGATTTTACATATATAATATAATTTATCAAAAAAGATTTTATATAATGTATATATATATATATATATATATATATATATATATATATATATATATATATATATATATATATATATATATATATATATATATATATATATATATATATATATAGAGATATAAAATATATATATTATATAATATATATATATATTATATATATATATATATATATAATTCACTTTCTTCCAACTTTCAAAATAATTTCTCTTTGAACAACCCGACCATATGTAATATAAATTTATTCAAAACAATTGTTTCCTCAAAATAATAACCATCAATAAATCCTCCTTTAACGATGTCCTTAGATCCGTTTTTATTTATTTTTAAAGCAGAAAATAAGCTCGCAACATTCACTTGAATGGGAGGCAAAGCTGTAATTGTGCAAGCGATTGCAAATATAGGATAGCGATGATTGCCTCTTTAACGTGACAACTTTGGATTCCGTCGAATTTTCATTATTCCATCTAATGACTTATGGAATTCTACCTTTTTATTTTTTCTAGAAAGAATTTAGGTTGAATGTTCTTCTTGACTAGTAGATTGTCTTTTAGGTTTTTTCAATCGCTTTTTCTGCATTGCTCCAATTTTTCCATTATCTGGCAAACGTGACTTCTTCATCTTCATCTGACAAGATACCACAAGGGAGATTCCTGAAACTGCTGAACTATCTAACTCCGGCCCAGATTTCTGTTCGATAGCCGTTATTCATTTACAGTCCTAGTTCGCAAAGAACACGTTCCTAGCTTTAAATATCAGATCTGCAGTTCTGGGAAAGATTCTAAACAAAAATTGTCGACAAAAAATATTTTATTTTTCAGTTACATTCTTTCCCTTCCTTTCATGGAATTTATTTGTGATTTGCTAAAATCCGTTCTTATAAAAAAAATTTCTGCAGTCAAGTTTCGGATTGAATATTTTTTGTTGTAAAGTAGGATGTGATGTTTTTAATAAATTCTTCGAGTGTTTCGATTTGTTCCACTGACTGTCTTGAGAGAGAAAGTTCAGAAGTACCGGCAGCATCATACTCAATACTATAATCTTTAGTTGCAGAAGCCTTAGACTTTAAAGCATAAGACATGTGTTTCCCCATCTTGTCTCTTGACTAAATATGACTTGTTTGCAAGCTTGATTCTTTGATATTAACTTCGAGATTAATGCTTTTGCTAGTTTGTCTCGCCCCGCTTATAAGATTTGCTCTATGGGTATTGTGGAGACCATCACGCACTTCTAACTGTAAAGTATGAACCCCACATCTCATGTGTGCGATGTTAACGTTATCGGAACATAGTCTTTTCATAGTTTTATCAAGTTCATTCTGAAAACAACTATTACTTCTTCGTTTTGACGTTCAATAAAATCAGTATCACATTTACCAATTCCTCTTCCTCACCTCATTTCCTATTTAATTTTTCAATCGTACTGATTCATGTTTGATGCGTTATCCGTAACTAAGCTAATATCTTGCTCTTGTTATTTCGAATCTTTTAAGATGTCAAGTAACAAATTCTGAATATATTCGCTGGAAATGATTGAGTATTTTTGCTTTTACTGCTAAACGTTTTAGAAAATTATTATTTTATCTTCGTCCCACATATATAAAATTATTGACAAAATAATTTAGCTTTGCCCATGTGTAAGTATCCATTTTTAAAGGCACAAAGCGTCCCTTTATGCAATTTTTAAGCTTATTTTTTTTGTTTATTTTTTCTTCTAGAACTATTTTACACATATTTTTCCAGTCTAAAGGGACTTCCAGTTTCTAAGCCATGTCTCGACACAGTGCTTTAAATCCTGGTTTTGCAAAGAAAACTAATGGGTCACTATCTTTAACAACCATTATAATCAATTGTATTTTGAATTTTTCACTTAACATAGACAGAAAAGGTTTATGGCAACTGAAAAAGTTTCCACTTTAGCCTCAGTTTTTGAAATTAAAGGTTTATCCTGATTACCTTTAGCTTCACCTTTCTTTTTAACAATTGCAGCAATGTCTGGATGATAGCGTTTTAAATGTCGCATTAATTTAAAGGACCCAATAGATGTATTGTGACCCCATGAGTAACTGGTAGTTAGGTAGACTCTTTTGTGCATGATCGAACTGACTGTTTCCATCAACCTGTGGTAACTATTTCATATTGAAAATGAAAGTATTTTTATCATCAGAGTGAGTGAGTAATATATCAAATACATGAGGTGTTTTCGATTTGGTTTAGTTGACATGATTTTTCTTAGGAAATTAAACTTAATTAATTAAAGTTATCTATAGGAGTACCGAACCTTTTTTATTATTGAATAATAAATATACATAATCAAATTTCTGAAAAGAAAGAATATACATATATATATATATATATATATATATATCGATATATATATAAGTATATATTATAATATAATATATATAAATATATATATATATATATATAATATACATATATTATAATATATATATATATATATATATATATAAAATATAATATATATATATTATATAACACTGTAAATAATAAATTAATAATTACTAATTTGTATTTGCCGAAGCCGGAGCAGCCTCTTTTTTTACGGCTCCGACTCCGGCTCCGGCTCCAGTACCCCTAAAAATTTCGCCTCCGACTCCGGCTCCGCTCCAGATCCCCCATGTATTGTCACTCACACTGGTGCCGTGTACCTCCGCCAGCTGTATCTGCAGATGTCGTGCCGTTGTGTCTTGCTCTCGTAATGCACGCAGACGTATAGATCGGTCTTCCACGGGTGTCGTGGCCCTGGGTCTACCATGTCCTCTCCGGCGATCATGTGTCAGGGTTTCATGGTGCCGTTGGACCACCAGTGCAATCGTTGTGTCCTACACCGAACCGTCGACCAAGTGCCCGGTATACCAGTGTCCTTCGGCGTGGAGTGTTGTTATCTGCACGCACTGATCTCTTGACAGTTGACGCACTATCCTTTCCATGTTTATCGAAGTCACTTCGTACGTGAATGATCCCTCGCTCGATTATTACCCCCGACATAACCGTAGCCCCCACCTCTCCCCAGTCTAGTTTACATGGTTTATGTTTTTTGTGCGAAATTTGTGCGAGGTGACCCCAAAATACTGCAGCCAATCTCTGCCGGAGTGGTTACAGAGTAATATATCCTGTTGTCAGTATTACGCATGGGCTCAAGTGTTAGGCCTATCCCGTTCTGTTAATTTACCCTGTGGTGGGTTACTTTTGACGAGTAGGATACATCATATTTCATTTTGAACTGCAGATCGGTTCTGAAGATGACCTTAGTCAGAGGGCGAAACGTCAATGAATAAAAATTATTAAATGTTTGCGGCGTCATATTCTACCCGTTTGCCTTACTCTGAATCTCAGAGGACAAATCTTATACCCCACTATATATATAATTAATATATAATATATAATAATATATATATATAATATATATATATAATATAATATATATATATATATATATATATATATATATATATACTTTGTGTATATATAATATATATATATTAATATATATATATATATATATATATATTATATATATATAATAATTATATATATATTAGATATATATATATATATAGTATATATATATATATAGTATATATACTGTTGTATATATATATATATATATATATAATATATATATAGTATATATAATAAATATATATATATAAATATATATTAATATATATAAATATATATATATGTATATATACTGTTGTGTGTAATATATATATATATATATAGTATATATATAATATATATATAATTATATATATATATATAATATATTATTTATATATTATATATATAATATATTATAGTATATATATATATATCAGGTACGACTTGCTAATTGGTGGCTTATGTTATGAGCAAGCACCCCATATAAGAGGTTGGTAATTTAAATCCATATTTGAAATGATGTTTTATTCAACATAAGTAAGAAATATGCATCATGAAAGTATAAAAGGTAACAAAAGCCACTTCTGTTAGATACTCTCTCTCTTCGTAGGCGAATTGGTAGTCACAGCCTTTTCCAGCGCGTTTTCCACAATTTCCTCTGACTCTTTCGTTTTAGCGAAAAATTGTGATCGAAAATCAAGTCGAGCCTTTCCTTTGAAATTTATCTTCTTGCTCGGAGAGGATTTCTGAGAGAGTGATCTTGAGTGATTCTCCTATTGTTAATTTTATTCTGAGTCAGGTACGACTGAAAGAGTATATCAACAGACGGGTTTATATTAATCATTTCATTTCGACTTAATGCAAAATTTTGCATCGCGCAAAGTCTTGCATAAGTAGAACATAAATTAAAATTTTACAAAGTTATAATGAAGTACTACATTACTTCCCGCCCGCGCTAAACACGGAGTGCGAAAGTATGTTATAAAAATTATACAAGATATA
>JABUQX010072013.1:20000-22500 GCA_015478945.1 Trachelipus rathkii | reverse complement strand
ATTAAGTTCGCACCTCACGGGCATTTGCCCTATTCTAGGACATTAACTACGATAGGTAATTTCTACCTAGGATCCAGAGTAGGAATTGAGCCTTGGCCCATTGCCTCGTGATTCAGTCGACCTATCGCTGTACCACAGTAGCGACAACTAATATGACGAAATCTTCAGATGACTCGCAGTTTTATAGATTGCGATTATCAAATTCTCTCTCTCTCTCTCTCTCTCTCTCTCTCTCTCTCTCTCTCTCTCTCTCTTCTCTCTCTCTCTCTCTCTCTCCAGTAAAATTGGATAAATTACTCAACATAAATAACTAAATTATTAGGTTATTCAAAACTTCAAAAGATTTATGAAATAGAAAATATATATTACTATAAAATTGTCAATTTAAAATTAGTGAAGAGTAAAATCTTAAATTAAAGACCGAGAGATAAAATTTAGAAAAAAAAATATACATCTTATATTTTATTACCTAAGATGTAATAATCCAAGCATATATATATATATATAGATATATATATATATATATATATATATATATATATATATATATATATATGTATGTATATATATATATATATATATATATATATATATATATATATATATATATATATATATATATATATATATATATATATTATTCACCTCCACCAAAAAAAAAAAAAATACGATAAAAATTAGAGTAGCATACCCTCTAATATTGTTACTGTTTGCAAAAGAAGCCCCCACACTGAATTTCTTCCAAAACTAATCATATTTAGTGCTGCCGCCAGGCACCTGAAATGTGTTATAAAATGTCTTAAATGTCGAATTTCCACACCACCACATGGGGTAACGACAGCCGGCGCGTTTTTTTTAACGTGGTATCCCCAGTAGGCCTAATCCACAAAGGTACACCTAATAATTACTCCAAAGGTGCCTTTCTCATTTCAGACTTTGTTGATTTTGAAAACACATCTCTGTGCTTTTCTACGATCTGCAAGATATACTGCAGCTGCTCTTCATTTTTTGTAAGATGGGTGTTAAAGGACTGTATTAAAGCAACAGCCCTTTCAGCATTATCATTAACAACATTCATTTTTTCTACATAGTTTTTTGCCTTAATGTATTCATCATTTTTACTCCATTCTGAAGGATCGGATTGAAGAAATGATGTTGGGAGTGACAACTTCTCGAAGAAAAGTTTGCTTTTTGAGGTAATGAAACTTGCCAGTGTGTGTTCTGAAATAACCTTATCCTTATAATCAAGACTTATTCTGTTGGAAGGCCTTTCAACAGCTGACTTAAAGCTTGAACCATTTGCAGCTTCATATCATTATTGACCTCATCGTCAAAGAATGCGAGAGGCACCAGCTCCTCGTTCAGGTACCACAAGTGCCGACAGAGAGCTTTTGCAGCAACTGCAGATACGTCTTTTTCGTCATAATCCTTAAGTTTCTGGAGAAATTGCAGGTCAGTTCTTGGTGATTTTGGCGCACTAGGTGCTGCAAACCAATTGCGCACATAGAAGATGACTGCAAACCGAACAAATTTTTCCAGTCCAGTGTCTTCTAGTCATTTTGAGTTGACTCTGAAATAGTACCATTTTTTATGGCATATAAAACTCGTGCCATCTATCTTGCTCGATGCATGGCATCTGGTTTCACAAAATGAACTCCTTTAGGAGGAACGTCTCCAAGAATTATAATAGTCAACTCCAAAAGTTCAGCATAATCTTTTCTTGGATGCATTTTCTTCAATTCCTGTTTGCAGAACGCAACAATTGCCTCTTTCTCTGGAATGCTCGATTTGGTAGTCTGATAATTGTCTTTATTTATTGTTTCCCAACTGGTCTGAAATCGTTTAAACAGCTGTGTCTCTGGTCCAGCAGGTGCTCCAAGGCACTTGTCAAATACATCCGAAATTATTATTTCATAAATATGATGTCGACAGGCCAGTTGAAGCAGTGATCGCCCAAGCTTGGATTCTATTATAGTGCAGGCTCCTTGCTTATTACCAGTATTGCTGGCAGTGGTGTCAAAACACATGGCCTGTATATTATTTTCCAAGTTCCAATCTTCCAAACATTCAATTACAGCATTCGCAATATCAATGCCCTTTCCTGAACAAAGTTTTGGGACTGCTAAGAGTTTTGAATTACCTTCTGCTGATACTAGTATAGGTAACCTCTCTGTATTTCTGAAACCAGTGATATCTGGTAGAATTTTACCATCCCAATGTACAGTCAATGGTACATCTGTTGCAAAACTCTGTTTTATATCCTCAGCTATTTTTTTACGTAGAGCGCTTCTTTCTCTCTGCAATGTACTTCTACTCAAAACAACGTCATCAACATCGACTCCAAGGGCATTAACAGTGGATGCCAACACCATAAAAGCACTGCGATCACTTATTTTTGTCCTGTCCAGTGTCATTGCCACATCAGGTGTCACAATACGCTTTTTCTTGCACTGTCCACTAGATGAAGGTTTGGGTTTGGGTTCATCACTGTCGTGTGAAT
>JABUQX010072013.1:0-12500 GCA_015478945.1 Trachelipus rathkii | reverse complement strand
GAACAAATGCAAGTATGCGTTGCCGAGTATCAAACTGCACTGGCGAATAGCAAAGACGGTGCTCTTGGCCCAGACATGATTTCGTACATTATGCTCCGTCATATCCATCCCTCGGCATCAGCGTTTTTGCTATATCTATATAACAGAATCTGAATAGAATCTTCTTTTCCATCCATTTGGACTACAGCTTTTGTAATTCCTATCCCCAAACCGGGGAAAGATCCGAAATTGGCGAACAACCAAAGACCAATTTCGCTGACCTTTCATTCCTGCAAATTAATAGAGAAACTGGTTTCAGGCCGCCTTCTCCCTGTTCTGGAGAGTCGCCAGGCTTTTTCAAAGTTCCAATTTGGTTTCCTCAAAAATCGTTCGACCGCGGATCCCTTGTTAAAACTAGACCATGACATCCGGGAAGCCTTCTCAACTGGTGGGATGGTTCTTGGTGTCTTCTTTGACCTTGAAAAAGCTTATGACTCAACGTGGAGAACTAACTGGGATTCTCCTTAAGCTCCATTCGCTCGGTTTCCATGGACAACTCCCTTTTTTCATAAAATGACTTCTCTCAAATAGATCCATCCAGGTTCGATGCCCTTCTATTCTGTCAAGCGAGGGGGCCCAGGGTCGAGACTGGGTTGGAGCAAGAGAATGTGAGTTATTCTCTATTATCTCTAGCTTCGTTCCACTCAGACGTTAATGAGTACATTGGTAGCGTGCTTGCTGCTAATGGGAGAAACTCCGGATACCGCGATAGGCTTGGCCAGCCAGCGGATTTGCCGTTAGATCCAAGCTACCCAAGGACCTTTCTTGTTGGGTCCACCTGACAGGGCGTCAGCCCTACAGTGGGGGGTTGATGAGTTGCGAGTTTCATTGATATATATATATATATATATAAATATATATATATATATATATATATATATATATATATATATATATATATATATATATATATATATATATATATATATATATATATATATATATATATATATCTTACACTGGAGGATCTCTCCTTTATCACACATCATAAAACACAAATAAGACCATTTTTCCTTAAACAAAAACAAAAAAAGGATGGCAGTCACAAAATAGTCTCGGAGTAGCCAAGAGGGGCGGCTTTCAAAAATAGCTTTTTATCAGCCCCTCTCCCCATCACGACCTGGGAGTTGACGGCCTCCGGTGGGGGGGGGGTTGGTGCTATCAAGGAATTTTAGGCCTATTCTGATGCATGGTCTTCTTTCTTTGTTGAACATCACCTCTCTTCCCTCTCCTCTAAACTTCATCTTTTATATCCTTAATTGAACATCACCTCTCCTCTTCCTTTGAACCTCATCTCTTATTCTTAACCGAAACTCGGTAGTTTGAGCTTACTGACAGCAAATCTTACTCTGTTTTCTCTGACTGTTTTCCGAATTTTCTACCTTATGGCTCATGCTACCCTAACAGTCTACTAAATTTGCCTGCTCTCTTGCTATTCGCAGCAGGGACGTTACCTACAGGATTTACAGTAACCTTTAAACTCCAGAATCTTATACAGTTTATCTTTCTTTCTAGAGTCGTGCAGAATCTTCCATCGTAAGACTGAAAACTCTCTTATTATTAGAAAATGTCATTAGAAATACTATAATCTTTCTGGATCTCCTTCCTTACGTCTTTTCTGACATTTTTAAAAAAAATGTCAAATCTAACTTTGCTTGTTCCACTTTCCATCCTCTAGAATTTCCCCGACGGTACAACTGTTGTTATGCCTTCTGCGAATGCAGAACTCATTTCTAAAACCTTTACCTCCAATTTCATTTCAAACTATTCCGAAGCTATTTTTACTCTTCCATACTCTCCAACTTCCTTATGCCTAATATTGTAATTTCTAGTAAAGATGTTGTTATTCTGCTCTCTCTGAACTGAAGACTAGGAAGGTGTATGGTCCTAATGGTATTCCTTCTGTAGTTCTCAAAACTTATGCTTCCTATCTCGCACCCTGCCATGGTAAAGTATTCCGACTCCTCTTCGACTTATACCTTTCCTTATTGCTGGAAAGGTACCCTCATTTAACCTGTGCAGAAAAAAAAGGGACCTCTCTTTACCCTCTCAAACTATCGCAGTATCGCTTTAACTTCTTTTCTTTCTAAGGTTTTCGAATCTCTCCTTTAAGGGAAGATTTGAAAACATCTCAATTTTTCTAATCCTTTCTCCGATTGCCAGTGTGGCTTTCGTAAAAAACGCTCTACAGATGATCTTTTTCTTCTTTCTGTTTCTTGATCTTCTTCCCTTCGTCATTTTGGTAAATCTTTTGCGGTGCAGCAAGACATATCGAAAGCCTTAGATAGAGTCTGATACAAAACTTTATATATCTCTTAACGTTCCCTTCGTTTTCTCATATAAATCAGTTACTCCTCTTCGTAGATCGAAATCATATTCAGATGTCGGAGGCGTCATCGTTCTTATAGCAAGCTATTTGTATGCTCGTGCCACTGTTTCATTCCTTAAATCTAGTAAATATTTAAGGCTGTCTCCTCAGAGTTATGTCCCGTCTCCAACTCTTCTTCTACTTTACATTTCAATTAAATCAGTCCTTCTTACATCTTCAGCATAAAAACAAACACCGTGAATAAAAGAATTTAAAGTGATTGTCTTCATAATTATAGCTGCGGTGCGGTGCAGTGCGATGAAGAAAACATTTATGGAGAAAGACAAAAGATATAGACAGCTTGCGTTAAAGGCGATATGAAAAACTTGATAGCTTAGTAAATGAAAATATTCCTGCGTCGGTGATTTCTGAAACCTACCTTTATAGAAATTAAAATTGGGTCATTGAGAGCAAGATTGTTTCAATGGCTCAAAAAATCAGTCCTCTCATTTTAATCGAAAACACAAAACTCAAAACTTCGCTTGTCCTTAAATTAATATTACTAATGTTTCTTTTTACTCGTGATCTTAATTGGAAGGATCTTCTCTCTCTCTCTCTCTCTCTGCGTCCTCTCTCTTTCAATCACCATCTCGTCTCTCTCTCTCTCTCTCTCTCTTTCTTCTCTCTCTCTCTTTCTTTTTTTCTTTCTCTCTTTCTCTCTCATCATGTTTATAGATCTTTTTTGGATTGATCACATTATTTCTCTTTATAAACAAGATTCTAAGATCTTGGGTGTCCTCAGGCGCCCAGATGCCTGATAATTATAGGGATATCTTTCGCCCCTGTACTGAATATACCTCATACATCTGGGGTGATTTCACTCACACACCTCTCCTTGAAAAGGTGGAATTTAAGGCTTTTCTTTTTATTATCTCTCCTGCTCCCACTGACTCTCTCCGGTCCCTCTTTTTATCCATCGAATTGTTGCTTGACTCTCTTTAATGTATCGGCATTACACTGAACACTGCTCTTCTGAACTCTCTCTCTTTCTCTCTCTCTCTATCACACACACACACATACACACACACATACAGTGGACACATCTCTTCTGAATTTTTCAGACGCATACCTCTTCCACTGAGAAGGACTCGTATACGACAAGCTCTTCGACACAGTCTCATCCTTTCTCTATTCAACTCTCTCCGACCCCCAAGCTTAATCGCTATGCTCAATCTTACATATACTCCACTGGTAGAGTTTGGAGCACATCCTTTTATTTAATTCTCCCAACTACCTTTGACCTGCACACTTTCAAACGCCGTGTATCGGTCATGTCGGCCTTTCAATTGGATCTAACTTCGGAACTTCCCTCAATTCTGGTGGAACTTTGTGGGTCTCCGGCCTTTGGCCCCCAGAGGATATATATATATATATATATATATATATATATATATATATATATATATATAATATATATATATTAATTATAATATATATATATATATAAAGTTTTTTGGATAGTTACATGCTACAGGACCCACCCGACTGGGCCCACAGAGAAACGCGGCCACTACTCGCGATTGAATAATCACTCCATGAGGTGGGGTCCTGGCTTAAGTTCACATATTTAAATGTCAAAAAAAGTTTTGGATGACGAATTGTTACATATTTAGTAAAAATTAAATAAAACTTCATTTTTTGTAAACTTAAAAATACAATAGTTCCTAATATACATAACAAAATTATATGTTATAAAGAATATTCTTTTCCGTTCTTGAAGATAAGAGAAAATAGAGTTAATGTAATAAAGTAGCGAAAATAAGGGCGAACAGTAGTGAGTATTATATAGTGTTATATTATATATATATATAGTATACTATTATTATATAATACCTATATATACTATATATATATATATATATATAAATATATATATATATATATATATATATATATATATAAATATAATATATATATATATATATATATAGTATATATATATATATATATATATATATATATATAATAATATATATATATAATAGTATACATCATATAATATATATATATAATATATAAGTATATATATATATATATATATATATATATATATATTATATAGTATTATATTAATATAATATACTATACGTATATAGTATAAACTATATATAAGTTATTAATAAGTTATACAATAACTTATTATATATATACTGTCTTATTACTTCTTATCATGTTCTATCCTTATATTTACTATCCTTTAATTATATACTCTACTATTTAATACCCTCTACTATATTCTATATATCAATTACCTATTCTTATATATACTTATATCTTACTTTAAATATATATATGGCATTCATCTATATAACCTTATTATATATATATATTATAGCGATGTATATATTATATAAAGCAATGTACAAAAGAGATCAAAACCTAGAGTTCAAATATTGAAAAAGGAAAAAAAAAAGTTATTGTTTGTTTTTGATTCGTTCAAGGTTTCCTCAAGTCTGTCACAAGAACACTCGAAAGAGACCCCCAATCAGGGGACTCTCTTCACAAGGCAACAATTTCCCTTCTTCAATTTAAAATTTTTGCTCATTTTCGTATCTATCTATCTATCTATCTATCAATCTATCTATCTATCTATCTATCTATCTATCTATCTATCTATCTATCTATCTATCTATCTATGTATCTAGTCTATCTATCTATTGTATCGTAGTCTATAACTACTCTCATCTATCACCTATCTAGTCTATCTATCGCTCACTATCTTTATCTATCTATCTATGTATAGTTCAATTATTATATAGTTCACATATAAAATAATCACTAAGTATTACTTCCTATCCTTATCTTCATAGTTTAGTTATTTACCTTTATCCTATATACCTTATCTATTATCCTCTAATTACCTCCTTATTCTTAATTCCTTCCTTCATATTATCCTCTACTATTTTACTTTCTCTTATTATATATTGCACTCTCACGTTAGCATATGTATTCTACTATCTTCTATACCATTATATTGACTAATAATTAATTTCAATACACCTTTACTATTACTATGAATACTCAATGTATACCATTATATATATCTTTCCTTCTCTCCCTTCTTTCCCCTTTCTTCTCTCTTTTCTCACTATCTCTCTTTTCCATGTTCCTCCCTATTTTTCTTCCTCTTTCTTCCTCTCTCTTTTTCTACTCATCTTTCTTTCTTCCTCTCAATTCCTCTTACTTTCTTTCTTCCTCTCTTCTCCAAGTTTCTCTCGCGTTTCTTATTGACAGTTGTCTGTTTGTCTGAAGGAAATAATAATAATACCTTTTTCAATTCCATTTATCATTCAAATCAACGTCATTTATTTCCCTTCATTCAGATACCTTAGACAATTTTTCTGAATAAGATTTTACATTATTATTATTATTATTATTATTATTATTATTATTATTTATTATTAAATTATTGATTTCCTCTCAATTATTATTATTTGATTATCTCATTATTATTATTATATATTATTTATTATTATGTATTATTATTATATTATTATATATTATTATAGGTATAATATTATTAAGCTCATTATATATATTATTATTTTATTATATTGTTATTATTATACTTATTATTATTGATTATTATCA
Organism: Trachelipus rathkii; assembly: GCA_015478945.1. Taxonomy (NCBI): domain Eukaryota; kingdom Metazoa; phylum Arthropoda; class Malacostraca; order Isopoda; family Trachelipodidae; genus Trachelipus; species Trachelipus rathkii. Next base: position 6,502 of record JABUQX010072013.1, on the reverse strand, counting down.
TTATTATTATTATTATTATTATAATACTAGAATTATAATTCAGAATCTTGAGAAAAGTTTTAATAAATATGAGATGTAAATAAATATTTTATGTTTCGTTGAATATTAAATGCAATTCGTATGTAATATGTAAATTATGTATATTGAAACAGTCACACACACATATACAAGCACACATCTTTATACGCTATATCTCACTCCGTGCGCTAGTACGTAGTAGAATATACTATATTACCTAATACTAGGTACTTAAAAAATTATAATATAATATAATATTATGAGATTATAAATTTATTAAACTAAATATATTAATTACTAATTTATATATACTATTTTATATTATTCTATTAATTATATTTATTTTTATATAATATTATCTTTGGTTTATATTAGAAAAATAATATATATTTATTTTATTAAATATATTTTATACTGTTATTTATCTTTAGCTTCTCGGTTGTCAGTCATTCATAATTTTTTTTTATTTAATCATTTTTTTTCTTCATAAACCTTCTCATCTATTTTTTTATACGCATAAGTATATAGTAAATTCTACCCTCAGTATATTATTACTCATACCCTCAATATATAGAATACTATAAATAAAATATAGAAATATCCTATATTATTTTTTATTATTTATATTATACATAGTAGCTTCTCATGTCTATTGACATATATCCAATAATTATTAGTATATACTATATAATAAAATTTTACCCTTATATTATATTAGTTTATATTATATTCTATATATACCAAATATATATAGTATTATAGTAATATATAGTATATATATATGGGAAAGATGGTATTCATTAACAGGCAAAAGATTTGTCTTCAATTCTCAGTTTCTCATATCTCCAACAATAACGTGAACAAGAGTAGCTACAAAGGGAAAAGGGAATACAGCTAGGAATGCTGGTACAACCCTTTTTATGTGAGCGACCAAATGTAAAAAGAAAAAAAAAAAAAAAAAAAAAAAAAAAAAAAAAAAACTCAAAAAATCTAACTAATAGCTACAGCCAAAAAGGAATAAACAATTTTTGGAATCCTGGTAAAATTTAGATAGGAAAATGTTAACAAAAATAAAAAGAAATAAAAAAAATATTGTAATAATGATAAATAGTAATATGATTAGAAGAGACTTCCTATTTATTGGTTACTGCGTTACTCGTTAAAATAAATAGACTTTCTAATTAAATTTTGCTTTTTTTTTTTTTAACTATGGAATACCCCAAGGGTATAACCGCACCGAAGGAGTCGGGGCTCTCGGCCTTCCGGGGAACTGAGGGGTAGGGACTAACTCTCCCCCCCCCCCGGAGGGTCTCCGGAACCCGCCGTCTCTTTGCGTATACTGATGGTGCATTATTGTCTCGCGGGGGTTTCCTCCCGCCCCTCCCCTACGGGGGTATGGAAAAAAACATCCCCCCCTGTGTTCCCGTCGGCTTCGAGCCCCCTACATATGCCGGTCGGTAATAACCTTTAGCAAAATGCAACGATTATATATAGTATTTTAATATTATATTATATAATACTATAATATATATATTATAGTATAACGATATATAATATTATATTAGTTAAATTATATAAATTTATATTTTCATATATATATAATCGCAATTTATATATATTTATATTTTTACTCGTAATTATGTTATAGTAAAATATAAGTATATACCTAAACATATAGTATTTAACATATATCATAGTATAATATAAGATAAAGTATAATCTAGATATTTTAATAAACATTGAATATATTATATATAGTTAGTATACTATGCGTAAATAATTAATTAGGCATCGATTAATATCGATTGAAGACCCATCAAATAAATGATATAATGAAATAAATAAATAAATCTATTATTTAAAACCTTTTAGGAACCAAAAAAAAACCTCTGGGGGGCTAAGCCTCCCTATTTATGGGAGGTAGTATAGAAAATCCCAATTGTAAGTATTCAGTTTAAAGAATCTTTATATGAATTACTATATACTATAATAACCTTACCATAATACTATATACTATAATATTCTTAGTATAGTCTTCCCTACTGATATATCCTTATAAAACTACGCTATAACCCTTTAGTACAACGTATCCAGCTTGGATAAAATCACGGGATAATGTTGCAAAATGTTGCTTTATGTGCATAACTAATTGCATACTATTTACTAGGTTATATTTATATGCATAATATTCCTCAGGATTTCTCATTATGTGCTCTCGTGGCGGGGTATAGTTTATGTGCCTACTACCTTTACTACATCCCTTTTGCAAGGTAAATATATTAGCAAACTTACTGTACGTACCGTTATTCTACTGAAGGAGTTTTATCATTGCTAAAATAAGTCTGGACAAGTACTTAACACCGAACAGGAAAGGTTTCTTCCAATTCCTCTCTCTTATTTATGCAACTTGAATTCAAAGCAATGATTAGCTATTATATAAGGTCTAAGCTTTTACTCCTCTCGCTCACGCGCGCTCTCCGTATTGCAATACTTATAACCATTTTGAGTTCTCAGTCAATCATTCCTTACCCCTTCTATATTGTCAAGTCAAATTGTGGTTAAGAATGATATGTATATGACAATCTACTATGAATTGGACTCACAGGTGTGGACTCCTCGAGAATAGAGCGAACTCTGATGTTCCCTGCTGCGCCTAATATCAGAGATAATTAGAGCTAGAGACCCTTACTAATATAAATTTGTATGTCCTCTAAAGCTCTATCTAGATATACTTTATATGCTATATTTACACTGTGTCGTGCCCCGTAACTTTGAGATAATTTTGCACACAGCGTATTCCAAAGGAATGGTAAGTATACGTTGTTGTCCGCTCTAACGTCGCTGATTAGTCATACCTGAAGGCGTCTCATATTTGAGGATATGATTGTTTGCTTTTCTATCTTTTCTCGTTTTTCTTTATTGTCGCATTTTTTATTTTATTCCTTGTTAGTTGCACATAATTATTTATTCTGCTCACTTTGTGAATTAAATGCCTCACATAATTCACTGCTGAGATGCGTCTTCCTACGGGTAACTTTTCACCTTCTCTGGATATTGTCTATGAGTAGAGATAAGATTATATATGAGATATATCATGTATGAAAGAATTGTCGTATAATAAATCATTTTAGGCTAAGTTAATTAAAATAAATGAGCATAATCACAGTGTAGGCTCACACTGCTTTAGTACAGTATTGATTTACAAGAGTATGGATAATTAAATAGGTATTGGGAACGTCATTGAATAAAATAACGTGTGTAATGGAAGTATGGGATGACTTAACTCTCATAGTCAATTTATAAGTCTTAGTGATTTTCAATTTTAATAGAATTTTATATATATAATGATCTATATCTAGAATATTTCTGTTAGATATTCTTGAATTAAACTATTAAATGATGATATGCACAAGCGTACGCTATAAGTGTGCAATATTTAAAACTACTTTAACACTCTAGTTAAAATTAAAGCTTGAAATTAATGCAAGGTTTACAATCTTTTGATTGTGTGATTATATGTGTTTTAGAACCCTCTATTGTATCAGTCTGTGCCTGATTGTATAAAAAGTATACTATATATATGTTAGCATATAATTTAGATTTTGAAAATGTAATTAAACGTTTAACAATGATCCTTCTCTTTGCAACTTTATTTTCACTTCCGTTCTGTTCTAGTAACTCTATAGCTAAGTAAACGTATATAGATTTTAATGTGCTCAGTCACATATCTTAGGTAACTCACTGAAAATTATTCGTTGATCGATTCAATTATATATATAAATATATAAGTAATATAAATATGTATATATATAGTATAAATATTTATGGGATAATTATATTTATACATACTCAGTTTTACTTTGTATTATTTTAATATTCTCTTTAAATAATTATACACTGCCATAAGTTTTATTTTAGTATTTATAGGACTAAAATAGACTAAAATTAGTGAATTAAAAATAAACTATTTTAAAGTGTCATCAATAAGTATTATAAGGATGTACTACTATCTTCCACTAGGCCATAAAATAGCTAAATAGCCTAAATTTTGCGTATTTCGACTATATTATCTGAGGTCATCTGATTGTGTAGCTCTTTGGCAGTACTTTTTTGACTAGCTTATTATAGCATATTTTGTGCTATTCTAGTGTATTTCGATCTATTTTTTCTCACATTATGCTCAATCTCCAGTCAGTAACACCAGCTGATCTTTTGGATGTAATTTGCCTCCCACTCTGGAGGAAATTTGAGCTCGTTTTATTTGCCTATATAGTATATATAAGTATTAAGCCATAACCATCTTAGTACTACGTTCAATTGTTCAACGAAATAACGTACCTTTTCGAGGGCCGAAGACGCGTTCTCCATTAAAATGCGCTAGCTAGATAGACCTATAGTTTTCTCAAGTTGAGTTATATTGAAAAGCTTTATTATCTGTAGAGGCGATAAAGCGCAGGAAGATATATACATTTTATGAGTATTTTCTATATCTTCAGTGTTATTTGACTTGATAAATATTTCCGCGAATATGAATCGTCAATTTATGTTTTGACCAGTCGATAGACATACTGTGCTGTAACAATTGAATTATAAAGTGGATTTAATTATTCTGGCTACATATAGAGAGAGTACGGCACTGAAGAACAAAAACTGTTTTGAAGGGCGCTCTCGCGAACAAACGACAGTTAATGTCTACTCTCGTTTTGGAGTTCTATTTTGAGACCTAACTGTTATATATTAGTGATTTGATGTATTTAGAGCCACTGCGTGTCAAGATGGGGTGTTTTGTATTGTTCTGCATATAAGAGTAGGGTGTTGTATTAAAATAAGAATATACGTCCACATATTCTCGACCTTTGCTCTCGGTAAATAATAGTTACTCTGCACACTTATGCTGATTGTGGGACTCACTCCTCTCGTATCATCTATTTCTAATGTATATAGTGGCAGACTCGCTCAAGTCCAGACCAGGTAGAATTCACGTATCACTTGTGTCCTACCACAAAATCTAGTCGCTCTACTTGTCGTGATGAGATCTATTGCATGCAGTTGTGATCAACTTTATTACTCTAATTGTGAGTATGCCACCCACAAACCAGAATCCCGGAATAAAAGGGTCATATACAGCTAAATTTACATTTCAGCATATAAAAGAGCATTGCCGTACACCGGATTGTATACATTTTATGACAGCTAGTCAAAAAACAAACTCTCACCTTAGAGGTAATTCGTGCAACTCCGGCATTAAATAATCCTCACGACAAAAAATTATTTTGCAGGGTATCATTTGTTTATACTGAGTTATTACAGTTAGTGGAGTGTGCTTTCCTTGTTTAAAAAGGCCACACTAACTCTCTTCCCTCGCCTACCCATGAGCTATAATATTAAGAGGGTATAATCCTTTTTTAAAAGGAGAGGAAGGTTAATAGCAAATCAGATATCCGATGTTATTCAATCTCTCCTATCCTCCTTATGAAAAAACTTAACCTTTTTAAAAACCCCCTCTCCCATCTGCCCTAAATACTAACGCTTGTTCGCTTAGCCTCAGGCAAAGCAGTTTTGAGATCCTCAGTGCTCAAAAATCTCTTTTCGTTTTACATGCCATTTGCGCAATTGCGTCCAGAGTTTCACTCTCACTCAACGAAGAAGAGCCGAATACAGCATTGATTATCAGCGACCAAAGAATTTCTCTCTCCAAATCAGTCTAGAGGCTGGATCCTGTGAAGCCCCCTTCCCTAAAATTCAATCTGTAAGTTAAGGAAATCGGCAGGAAGAAATCATTCATGAAAAGTGTCATACACTTGTCTTGGGGTACGCACTGCTCAACCAACTGAAAAATAATTCAAGATATCTCTTCCGATTCATTTATGGTGGGGTAGAAATGAGAGCGAGTGCGAGAGCGCGTACCGTAACTGCAAATACCCAAAAAATAATCACAATAATACACCACTACCGACTCGAAGTTAGCTTGTCACTGCTAACCTCACTGTTTTAAAATACTAATGGGTAAGCTATTTTCTAATGCGTAGTAAGACATATAAATTAAGAGATTGTTGTAATGCTTAATAGGGGAAACGTTATAGTGAATCCTTACTTTATTCACATTAGAGCCGTAGATGATCACTAAGCAAGATAAAACAATAAAAAAATAAAATAAAATAAGTAATATATACGTCTTGGTCGACTATTCTTTCGCCGAGTAAGTAACTATTTGCAGGAAGAGTAAACAAAATGATGTAACTAAACGCGTCTCAATAATAAGCGTTGAGTATTTTCGGCTGAGATTAAATCAAAATTAAAAAAGTTGGAAGTAAGCCTATAATTTTCTCACTGGTTGCTATTGTCTATGAAATAATGTTTAGATTCCACCAGTTCTCACGCGGATGGACTACCGTTGGTATTTCGAACGCTAAATCAGAAGGTCTGATCCTTTCCCTGACAAGTCGATCATATCTCGTCTCTCCATCTCTCCTAGTGCTCTCTT
>JABUQX010072012.1:42500-45884 GCA_015478945.1 Trachelipus rathkii | reverse complement strand
CGACTAAGGTTTCTCCACTATTTGAACATTGTTCACCACGTCTTCCGGCAATTAAATTTTTCAATACTAAAAAAATACTTCTTGAAAAAATTTATAAACAAGATCTGGTTTCTAAACTCCGGCTCCGGATCCGGTTCCGGATCCGGATCCGACTAAGGTTTTTGAAACTATATGAAAATTAGTCAGCAAAGCGAGTCTTCTGGCAATACATTTTTCAACTAAAAAATATTTCTTTTTGAAAAATATTTTTTAAAAAGATCTGGCTCCGGATCCGACTCCGATCCTGCTCGGGATCCGGATCCCTCAAAGGTTCCTGCACTATTTGGAAATTGTTCAGCACATCTTCTGTCAATTAAATTTTCACTAAAAAAATATTTTAAAAAAAATTCCATACCCAGGACCCGGGCCTCCGGTTCGGCTCCGGAGTTCGGCCCTGGATTCCGGCTCCGCGATCCGACCTAAAGTTTCTTGTACTAATGGAAAATTTGTTCAACAAGTTCTTTATTCTGACAATACATTTTTCGCCTAAAAAGATATTTTTTAAAGAAATTAATACCCAGGATCCAACTCGAGCTCGGCTTTGGCTTGCGGATCTGACAAAAGGTTTTCTTGCACATTGAAAAAGTATTTAGCACTTCTATCTAATCAATAAATTTTCACAAAAAAAATATTTTTTCTGAAAAAAAAAATCATACTTACTGGCCTGCGACTTCGACTCGGCTCGACTCCGAATCCGAGAATCCCATTAATGATTTCGCACTATTTGAAAATTGTTCAGCAAGTCTTCGGGAATAAATTATTCATCTTAAGAAAAATTATCTCTTTGAAAAAATTTATTCAAGGATAAATTAAGCTCCGACGGATCCGATCCGGACCCGGACTAAGGTTTCTGCACTATTTGAAAATTGTTTCAGTACGTTTTCTGGCATTAAATTTTTCACTTAAAATAATATAAATTTTCTTGAAAAAAATTCTACATACCCAGGCTCCGGCTAATACTCCAGCTCTGACTTTCACTTCGCTCCGGATCTGACTAAGTTTTTTGTACTATTTTGAAAATTGTTCAGTACGCCTTCCGACAATAAAGTTTTCACCTAAAAAAATATTTTTTTAAAAAAAAAAAATGCCAGATCCGGCTCCGGCTCCGATGTCGGATCCGACTAAGGTTTTCTGAATACTATTTGAAAATGTAGCACGTCTTCTATTCAAAAAAATTTTTCACCTAAAAAAATATTTTTAGAGAAATAATCATCAAACTCTGGCTCCGACTCCATCTCCGACTTTGAATCCGGCTCCGGCTCCGGCTCCGACCCAAACCGGATCGATTAAGGATTCTGCACTATTTGAAAATTGTTCAGCAAGCCTTTTGGCAATAAATTTTTCATCTCAAAAAAATTATTTCAGAAAAAATTTATTTACCCCAGGATCCGTCTCCGAATCCGTCTCCGATCAGGACCTGACTAAGGTTTCTGCACTAATTTTGAAAATGTCTCGTGCTGGCATTAAATTTTTATCCTTAAAAAAAAATTTGAAAAAAATTCATACCCAGGCTCCGGCTCCGGCTCCGGCTCCGGCTCCGGATCTGACTAAGGTTTCTGCACTATTTGAAAATTATTTAGCACGACTTCTGCAATAAATTTTTCATCTAAAAAATAATTCTTCTGAAAAAAATTTATACTATTGCGCCGGCTCTGACTCTGGACCTCCGGACTTGACTCGCTCCGACTCCGGACCGGACCGACAAGGATTCTGACTATTTTTGCCAACCTGTTCAGCACGTCTTCTGAAAATATTTTTTTCATTTGAAAAATTTTTTTTCTTAAAAAAATTTATTCCCCAGAATCCGGCTCCGAATCCGGCTCCCGCTCCGGATCCGGATTCCAACTAAGGTTTTCTGCACTATTTGAAATTGTTTAGCACGTTCTTCTGGCAATAAATTTTCCACCTAAAAAATATTTTCGGAAAAAAAATCAAAACTACGGCACCGGCTCTGAATTTTCGGCTCCCACTTCGACTCCGCTCCGATACTCCGGATCCGGATCCGACTAAGGATTCTTACTATTTGAAAATTGTTCAGTACGCCTTCTGGCATTTATAAATTTTTCAATATAAAAATTATTTTTTTGAAAAAATTCCATACCCAGGCTCCGGCTCCGGCTCCGGCTCCGGCTCCGGCTCCGGCTCCGACTTCACCTTCGGCTCCGGATCTGACTAAGGTTTCTGTACTATTTGAAAATTGTTCAGTACGTCTTCTGGCATTAAATTTTTCATCTAAAAATATATTTTTAGAAAAAAAATAATTCCCAGGATCCGGCTTCGGCTCCGGCTTCGGCTCCGGCTTCGGCTCCAGGTCCAACTTCGGCTTCAGCTCCGGATCCGAATAAGGTTTCTGCACTATTTGAAAATTGTTCAGCAGATCTTCTAAAAAAATATTTTTCGAAAAAAAATCATACTCGGCTCCGGCTCCGACATCGACTCCGGCTCTGACTTCGGATCCGGATCCGGATCCGGATCCGACTAAGGATTCTGTACTATTTGAAAATTGTTCAGCACAGCTTCTGCCAATAAATTTTTCATCTAAAAAAAATATTTCATGAAAAAAAAAATATACCCAGGCTCCGGCTCCGGCTCCGGCTCCTGCTCCGGCTTCTGCTCCGGCTACGGCTCCGGCTCCAGCTCCGGCTCCATTTATTTGACTGAGTAAAATCCGAAGAATGAGCTAGAGGTTGAGAATATGAAAAAAAAATTAGATTTTCTATAATTATAAATAAAACACTTTTTGATCCTAAACCTGGAATTGCAATTTTGTCTGGAATTGAAATTTTTTAATTCGACACCTCTCTAAATAAATTTCTGTATCTAAAAAACTATTTAGAATTTTTAAAAAATAATTACACCATGATGTTCAGGAGGAATTTTTCTACTAATTTAGAAAATAAAAAAAAAATGTGAAAATTTTGATTTTGCTTTCAAAAAGTAGGGGGTCTAGTTATGAAGTCTCCCCTTAATCAGAAATTTTAATTGAAGTTATTCAAACTTGCTTCAGCTTTACTGAAGAATGTATATATATTTTTAAGTAGTTTGCCCTAAGAGCTACTTCAGTTTCTCAAATAATCTAATCGTAAGCTACTTCCATTTGTGCTTAAGTATTCTAAAAGTATTAAATCCTGGTGTAATAATTTTCCTTAGTTATTTAGTTGAGAGCAATAAGAAAATTAAAGAGGTATTCGTATGCAATGAAGAAAACTAAAAATATCTTAACTTTTCTTAACTAAGAAACTATACAACATTTTCAAAGGAAAAACGGCACTTCACCTGATTAACATAAATTAACTAATATTTTTTAAGGTTTTAAGAAGAATCACGCAAGATTCATTAATATAT
>JABUQX010072012.1:32500-35000 GCA_015478945.1 Trachelipus rathkii | reverse complement strand
TGTTGTATATTAATTTCTTAGTTCCACCCATATCCTGTCTCAGTTGTTCACCGATCCTTTCCCACGCTTGCTCCATCGCTCTCCTTTTTATGGTCTCTGCCTCATTTCTATTTACCACATATTCCGCTCTTGTTCTCAGGGGATCTTCTTTTCATCCACGCTCTAAACTTTTTTTTTTTTTCCTTTACTGCGCGTGCAACTTCATCTGTCCACCACGCAGTCTTTTTTTTTCTGGAACCTGTTCTTTTTACCCCCAGCGTATCTCTCGCACATGTTATCAATTTTTCTTTAAAATACTCCCACTCTCCTTCTACATCTACAACATTCTCTTCTTCCTCTGATATAATATCACGGACTCTTTCTACAAAAAAAAACCCTTTTCACTTCATCCTCCTTTAATCTCTCCACTGCTATCCTCTCTCTCGTTACCATCTTCGTTGGTAACGGGGTTTTGAGATTTAATATCCCCACCACCAAACGATGGTCCGAATCAAGGAACTGATGGTATACTTTTTCACGTCTCTTACCACCTTCTGTCTGTTAATTAGTATAAGGGTCAATCATCGACATCCGTGTATCCTCGTACATACTATTCCACCTGTACCAGGTCCATTTATGCGAGTCCCTATGCGCAAAGTATGTATTCATCACTGCCAACCTATTGCTTACCGCAAAATCCAACAACCTCTCCCTCTCCGCGTTTCTCTCTCCTATCCCAAACGCCCCCATTGCTATCTCAGTACCTATTCTTTCCCTTCCTATGTGCGCATTAAGTCCCCCATGACAATTTTCACTTCAGTATTCATTCCGTCATACACATTTTGCAACTGTTTCATAAAAAAACATTCTTTTCTTTCCTGGTCGTCCTTGGTGTGGTGCAAAACCATGTATTATGCCACACGTCTCCTTTTTTCAGCCTCCAGATGCATATAGCAATTATTTCTTTCATTTTTTGAAAACTATGTTCCTACTACTCTAATCTGCAAATTCCGGGGTCAGGTAACAATGCCACCCCCATACTTTCTCTCCTCCATCTCTCCCTGTATATCAGTGGTATCATCAGTAGTTCTCCTTCCTCCCCTCACCCTTTTTCATCCTCGTCTCGCAGACACCAAGAACATCCAGTGTCCTCTCCTTCATTTCATACCCACAAAACCTCCTCCTCTCTTTCCCTCCTATATTGTACTAGCATTAATAGTTCCTATACGGAACTTATCTTTGTGTAGTCGAGTTCGTAGTCCATTTTCATGCCTGGTCAACAACCGAAAAGATCTGTCCTGGTTCCGAGGCATCACAAGCGCGTCTTGAGCCACAACAATCCACCGCCGGCTGGCTAGGCCTGTCGCGGCTTCTTTTTCTGGACTGGTATTTAGTTTCTTCCCGGACATGTATAGCCCCCCAATTGGGTTACAGAGCTCTCTCCACAGTCTCCAGGCACCTGTCCGGTCGAATTAAGCCACGGCACCACTCCAAGGTAACCAGCCCATTATCATGGTAGATGGAGCTCCATGATCGCCGTGGTTATATTTTTTTTTATATATATATAATATATATTATAATATATATCTATATATATATATATAATAATATATATATATATATTATATATATATATATATTATAATATAATAATATATATAATTATATATAAAAAATAATATATTTATATATATTATATAATATATAGATATATATTATTACTATATATATATATATATCATATATTAATATATATTATTATTATATATATGATATATATATATATATATATATATTATATATATTATATATAATATATCATAAATATATATATATACTAATATATATAATATATATATATATTATATAAATAATATATATATAATATATAATAGTATATATATATATAATATATATATATAGTTTTTTTATATACTGTATAATATCTGAGTACTGTAAATTTTATTTATTTTTTTACAAAAAAATGACTTGAAACAATTGATGAATTTACCTATTATGTAGATGAAATATACTATCATTAATTAGGTAATAGCTAGGATTAATTATTAATGCAGAAAAAAAAGTGACCTAAAAAAAAAATTAAAAAAAAAAAAAAAAAAATCATAATTTTTTAATAAAAAAAATATGTAAAAAAAATAGTATTTGATTTAAATATTTGATCTTTTTTGTGCCAATCCTTCTGCCTACGTAGAATCAAACCTCGGGATAAATAAAATTTGTACAGGTTACTTGTTATTATTATTATTATTATTATTATTATATTATTATATTATTATTATTATTATTATTATTATTATTATTATTATTATTATATTATTATTATTATTATTATTATTTATTATTATTATTATTTTATTATTATTATTAATTATTTTTTTACATTATTATTATTATTATTATTAGATATTATTATATATTATTATTATTTATTATTATTTAAAATCTTAATTATTATTATTAATTATTATATTAATTATTATTATTATTATTATTATTAAAA
>JABUQX010072012.1:25000-27500 GCA_015478945.1 Trachelipus rathkii | reverse complement strand
AGAAGAAGAGCTTTAACACACACTAGAAAAGATGTCGAAAGGTACTCTACATTTATTGATTCCCCTTTAGGCAATGTTGTTTACAAATATTTTATTTTGTCATCAGAAAGTTATTTTCATATAAATGACTTACTTAATATAAATATATAATTCTATATTTTATAAATCCATATATGATATATGTTAGATTATATATCTATAGAATATTATATATAAGTACATATTATATAGTAACATTAAAATCAATATTATAAAATAATTTGTATATATATTACTATTACAATATATATTCGTATTTATTATATCATATCATTTATTTAATCTATATATATTAATCTATATGTTTTCTTTTAAATAATTGATTTTTTCAGTCTAATAATGAATATAATAGGATAAGAACATATTTATTGCTGTTAATGAAAATAACTTTCATAATATTTTTGATTACTATAATATTATATATATATATAACATATATTATATTTAGTGTTAATATATAAAGATATATAAAGCCCTATTAATACTAATAATGTTTTTATTAAAGCTTAAATGTATTATAAAATTGTAAAACAGTATTTAAAGTTCTACAACAATTTAAATAAATAAAGTTATTACAATTATTAATAATTGTTTATCGCCATAAATGTAGTTTTGTTATTAGTAAAATTTTTGTTAATGTTTATTTAATTTTTCAATGCTAACAGTTAAGGTGTGTGAATGTCGTTAAGTTTTTTAAACTTTCTAGGATTTTTTTTTTCTAGTTTATACATATTATTTGATAAATACGGTTTTTTAACATTTTTTAATACATATTTACGTTTTGTTATAGTGATATTATAGTGAACAACTTAATCTGATTTCGCTTTTTCGCTCTCACATTTATTTGTTACTGTTGTTTTTGTCTCTGTAGTTTTTTAGTTGTTGTTGAGTTGTGATTAGTGTGACGTGTAGTTGTGAATGTGCAAGGTTTGCACAGCGTACGGTAGCTATCTATCGACTTTACAACATTCCCGGCTTTATACTCTTAACTCTGCATTAACCGTTAGGTAAACACCACCGCTCTAACTATCAGTCCCTAACCTTTATTTTGTCCTGTTTGAGACCCAGATGGCTCTAAGATATCTTCCTCTAATCGTTTAAATATTGATCCATAAACTATAACTGTTAATTTCTATTATATTTTCACGTCTATAAGTGGTAGGGATGATATTTGACTATGTATAACATAATACTCCTGTTAACACGTCTCGTGAGAATATCTGATATCTCCTAATTTTCGCAAATGTTCTTAATGGTACTTTAAATCTTCTTCCTTTCTACACTACAAAATTCTTGTGATTCTTCTGCGTATCTGTAGCTCCTTCGATAAACAGAACAGATTTCACGCCTTTTTTGAAATATCTATTATACTTCTCACGAGACTGTTTATATCTTCACATTCCCAAAATACTGATGAGTCCTCTAATTTATGAGGGGATTTCAATATGTACATAACTATCATGATATGGTTAGGTATATGAGGTACCTCTCATTATCGAATTTATAATGGTGGGGAGGAGGTTCACTCGAAATTCAATTTACTCAAGCTTTACTTCAACCGTAATCTGGAGCAATATTATATTAATGAACCCTCAACACTACAATTCCGGAAATCGTCCTAACCAATTCTATGAACACACTTGACCTATTGTTTCAACCACTATGTCCTTCTCTCTTAAAACACTCACTTTCGCTTACTATCAGTAAATCTGACCACAAACCTAATATCTCTTAATTTTAATACTTTCTCTCGAACAGCTCCATCCTGCCCTCTACTCGGTTTTTCTGGCCACTTTGATCGGCCGATTGGGGGGCTTGCGTCGCTTTCGGGCTAATATAAATGGGAATGATGCTTTGTCTTCTGGTGACGCTTCGACTATCTGCCCGATAAAGGTGGGAGTCTAAGTCGTTGCATTGGGATGAGCGGTTCATCCTTCTTCGATAAAAATCTTTATCCTTCTCACTCTAATATAATCTACATGAGTTTTCGTCTGATGCTTGTTCTATTCTGAGCCATTCAGGCGTATGAGATCAGTGCTCGTAATCGGGATGGGAAATAAATTATTTCGTTCTCCTATCACTCTTATGCTATAATATTTTCTAAATTAATGGCTAGTAAAATCGTTGCAGGGTAATAACTCTTTACGACTCGAGAGTCACAAAGCGAGCTTTCATCAAACGAAAGTTGTCTATAAGCTACCTCTACCTTGGTTATCTCTAATATTACTAGACAAATTCTTTTCTAGGCCTCTTGCCTCAAAATAACATATATTCATCTAAATACAACTTATTCTGATAAATCTGATCTATCCTCCTACTTTATTCAGCTCTGTAAGGTTCTGTTATGCTAATTACTCTCATGTATATCACACAAGGCCAAATCTCTATGGCGGCACTCATATTTTACCTTAATTATAACATCGGAGATCTATCACGTCGTGACTCTTGATTTCTGAGCATT
>JABUQX010072012.1:7500-20000 GCA_015478945.1 Trachelipus rathkii | reverse complement strand
TTGTCTTGTGGATGATAATTTTTCATCGAGCTGGTGTATATTGGCATCTCTCTCGCTCACTTATTTAATGGTAACATACCTCCAAAACCTTTCGTATATTTCCAAACATGGTAAGACGAACATTTATTCTAGGAAAAGAAGTACACTTTGGGATCCACTACCACAGTTTTTGCTAGATATGGTGTATTTTCTACACAGGGAATGGGGAAATAATTCTCCGTGGACTGGTCATATGTATACATTGTGTCCCTCATACTTTACATGATATTTTTTGAGGAATGGCCCAAATCCATGATCATTATAAAGCAACGTTCCTGGATCCGGGGACTTAAAGTGTCGTAAACACTTTGTAATTATAGTAAACCCTATTTCACCTTTGAAAGGGTGGATAAGGGGCAATAAGCGTCAATAGTAAATTGAGATTATTTGTATATATGAGTGCAGCTCGAAGTCCCTAACTATGGGGAAAATTTATATAAATGTTTGTTAACGGAAAAATTTATTTCTTGCTGGAGATTTCTAAAATGAACAGCAGTATCTTATCTTTCTGTTCAAAAAGAATTGAATAGAGCTTTTATAGTTATTTTCTATATTATCATCAGTATAAGTAGAAAAATAAGAGGAATGTTTCCAAGAGACGTAATAGAACTTTGTTCCCGAGGTAAGTATACAGCTTAATAATTAAACGTAAAGTGTCACCATTTTTTTATTCAAATGTGTCTAGGTAGGGGATCTTCAACTCTAAAGGCTTTTAAATAGAATGTCTTGATGAGAAGGCTGGTTCCATATTACTCAGTGATCGTTTAATACGGTAATAATAGGATCGCAATACCTTGCTATATACGTTTGATATGATTGCAAATCTCAGCTGGTCAATTTCCGAATGGTGAGTGAGTGCTATAGAATATGGAGTAACGAATGAGAACACATTGATTGGGGCACTCTTATTGTAGGATTTGTACCCTAACAGTTTTAGGTTATCTTCAGGGTAATTAGTAGGCTTATATACCAATCGGCATTAATCGCAGAGTTATTGCAAAGGAACCTCAGGTGTAGGAGAAAGAAGAAAAGGGAAGTACCTTATGCTATGGTCTAGTAAGTTAGTGGGACTGACTAGGTGGAGTCAGGCTGGGACCCGACGTGAATGGTTATTATTATTCTTGTCGTGAATAATATTTTTTTCTTAACGCACTTTGCCTTAGATAATTGAACCTCCCAATAAAAAGTTCTCCACGTTCAAGTAGTGCATTAGTACAATAAAAATTTAATTAAGTGAAAAACAAAATTAAATAACAGTGATATGGGATGTGAATGGGAGTCCTAATTTTTCATAAGGAAGGGTAATCCTATTCTCCCCACACATGAGCTACAGGTTCCAAAGAACACGCACGAACCTCTCAAGGACTAGTATACTCCTCCCCGTAAAGTAATCTGTTGGTGTTAGACTTACTTAAGTGATTAATATATTAATCTACCGGAATTCTAAGCCGGTTAATCCCCGTTATGTACCACAAGGCACTTCTTATATCTTCATCTATTAGATCCCTAAAATTTTATACCAAAGGTTAGAACAGTGACCTCACCTCTAGTATGATATCTCAAGGCTCGGGGTTCCCCTTCAACAATTGGCTAGGCACCTGTCAAAGGAAAGCTAAACTCGACCGCATGAAACCCTCCATAGCGGGGATGATTACACCATGAAGAACCCAAGTAAGGTTTTAGTGACGAGAATAAATAATGACGGTAGAGATCAAACTATATATAAGTACAAGTATTTAAATGTGAACTGTAATAGTTAAGAATAATAAAAAAAATGTGAAATTTTTGGAGGAGGAGGAGGAGGATTGAATGAATAAATAATTCGAAAAAATGATTATTAGTGGTGCACACGAAAGAAGATTGAAAGTTTTCGAACGTGAACAATGCAAATACTTATAGGCTAGTCCTCGGATAAGGGGATCAACGCTCGAAATAATCCCGCAATCTATTAGTTTCTAATGTCACGTATATGCCATGTCCAGAGTTTATTTTTCAATAGGCTGAGGCATAACGCCTACATACGGGTGAACTCAAGGCAATCAATTTACCATATACGGATATTATAATTATATATTATATATATATATTACTCTATTCATGTGATTAATACTAAAAAGTAGTGGTTAAGTAGTACACGTGTTTGAAGTGTTTATTCACCTCCTAGTGGTCCTTACTCAAAACTTTGTGCTTTTTCTGATATGCTTATGCATCTACATTATAGCTTTCAGTTAGTTATAACTTAATTTTTCTCACCTTACACTGCTACACAATACTTCTAATACTACTGTTATCTCTACTGCCTGCTAGAAACTTATGCATAATTATATATCCATCCTGTTTATGCTGTGCAATGAATGAATGGGAATTAAGCCCTTAACGCTCAGCAATTTACCTTAACTATTTGGTATTGTCCTATAGATTCATAGTACTCGTTATAAAACCTACTGTTTCTTCCTCAAAAGTTTTAGAATTTTCTCTTTCTTAATATAACATTAGTATTAGAAGATTATTATTATATAGAAACATCTTAAATTCATTCTAATTTACTTACCTCTGATTTATAGCCAGTTATTAGTTATCCTAGTAATCTGCTCTATCCACCTTTCGGTAAGATCTTTTATATTATATTAAAGTTGAGTTACTTATATTAAAGATATATTTATCGAAAGTTTATTAGACTAAAAATACTCTCACACTACTCCCCTCATAGTTGTACAAGTGCACTGATAGTGTATTTGTTTCTGTTATTATGATATTATATTGATTATATAATGAATCACATTTTAGTGGATGTATTATCCACACATATTGCTCTTCTTTGAAATTAAAAGTATTGATATATTTAATTATTAGGTACTTGTCGACTTGTTAACTTTTTTTACTCTCACTTATATATGTTTCTCCATCTTTATATAGTAATGTATCGATACCTTATATTTATACATCATACTCCATCCTGCACTAGCATGTTCTCCTCTTTTCCAACTTGGGAGCAGGCTTATTATGGTATTTTAGAATCAAAAATTCAGAGGTTTCTTCAATAAACACTAAGTTGAATATATCATTCTTCAAAGGATATATTATATGGAAAACAACAAATATAGTGACAATTAGAACTCTCTTAATTAATTTCTTCCAAAACCTTGGTCATAAACGTCTCTCTCTCTCTTGATAATAGAAGGCACCGCTTCTATACTTTGAGCCTATACTTTGATCACTTTCAGTTCGTTTTACACTTATATGCAATTCCGCATCTTCTTCACTTATCTTAGCCTCTCCTTTGATCTCCAGCACTGTTTCTTTCATGGTTCTAAAAATATACAGACTTTCTACCTTCTTAATAACCTTATACAATGTTTGAGTCCTATATTATTTTGCATTTTCCTCTGATGAGTATTAGTCAGATGGAATATATCTACTCCAATACTTTCCATTTATTGTTGTTTTCTTGCTTCTACAGTATTTGGCGATGCCTTTTTCGAGTTATTTTTTCTCTCACAATATTTCCTGCTCTTTTAGCATCTGTATATATTATATGAAATGTTTGTGTCATTCAAATACTGTTCGTGGGAGAGCCACATCTCCTCAAAAATTAGGGCTTCTTGAATTGATAAAGTGGGTTTGCTTTGGTTTTACATGTCCATGTCGCTACGATGGAGTGTAACATAATTTTTTATTAGATATGACGCGACCCATGTGATAAGATTTCCTGCATTTTATTTTCTTGATTTAAAGCTTAACTTTAGTAAGGGTGGTTCCTTGGAGAAGAAAATTTTTCGGGGATTGATAATTGTTTTCTCTTCATTTTCTCCTATTCTCCCGCTATTAGTAGTTGATAGTAAATCAATATATAATATATAATATTATATATATTATATTATAAATTTATTCCTTCTTTCAAAAATTCGCATTATTTATATTTATTAATTATTCTTACAAGCTTTATTCATAAAGAATATTCAGAAACGATTATTTTTAGGTGTCATCCTTTGCACGTATACTTATCTGATACATTTCCTTTATATTTATATATACAAAATATATATTAATGTGTATAAATTACCCTTGTCTTAAAATTATTAAAAAATTAATATTAATCATATAAATAAATATACATTAAATTATGTATAATTTATTTTATTATACTTTCATTATTTAATACTTTTTTACCAGTTATATTTTCTTTATTACTAATAACTACTCACTTAAAAGGCAATATCTAGCACATATTTATTATATAATCTATAACTATATGCAGTACCGTTAACAATATCGGTGCAATAAAATAAATATCACTTAATAATTATAAAAAAATTTATCAAGTTAATTTAATTTCCTTCACAATGTAAAAGAAAAAGAATATTGGAAAAGTTTTAACCTCTTTTAATTAATTTTATACTCATTACTTAATAGGTTATTATTTACTATATCTAGTGTAGAGATATTCATAGTCAAATTAGAGTATTTATCCCTAATAAGTATAGAGTATTTAGTATATATATAAATTCTTTATTAACTCTTATCATAAGATTACTTTGTCACCTATGTTATTACTACATTTTTAATTAATATCTATGTCATATCATATCATTATAGATTTATGATAAACCTAAATAGGGAACTTCTCATCTTAATCCTACTCTCAGTGCATAATATTTTTATTATAAGTTTACCATAACTCATTATATTGTACTGATAAGACAACTCAATTAGCTCATTATATTAAGAAATACCTAGATGAAGGAGAAGGGATAAGCTTATGAGAATAGGAATAAAGTAAAACTGTTTTAGTGCAAATAAATTATAATAATAAGAAACTATCATACTGTAATAATATTACGTACTTGGATAGTTACACATCTTGTGGTGTATGTTATATTTACTCACCAGTGAGTTAATATTATATAATAATATATATATATATATTTACTAAGTAATATAATATTATATATATTATAATTATTATATATATATATATATATATATTATATATATATATATATATATATTATAATATTAATTATATAGATTATAAATATATATATTAATCTAATATATATATATATATATATGACTATTTTACTATTAATAATATTATATTATATTTAATTGTTAATATTATAAAATCTAATTTTTATATACTTACCGCGCTCAACTTCTAGTGATACTTTTCATTGTAGTCACTATAAGTGACTAATAAATTTACACTGTAGTATAGGAGGTAAAAGATGAATGTTATCCCTTCAAGGTACAATAGACAATAAGATATATCAATTATTTAATTATATTAGTAATTTATATATATCCTATATAATAGGGAGAATAGAGAGAGAGAGACTGATGAGGAGAGAGAGAGAGATTCAAAATCTTTTATTACAAATACTAATTATATTTCGTTACGATTTCACTGAGGAGTGAACGGAAAGTTCGTACTCGGCGAAATTTCTGCGTTTTTTTCGCTCGAACAGCAAGGTATGATCGAACTGGGCTTATATATCCTATATTATTTATTTATGAAATATTGAGAATCTACCCGTACTCCCATTAGCTTTTAGAAATTTTATCTTTAGGAAAACATGAAGTAGGAAGGAATAAATTTCCAAATGATAATTTAATTATTATAATTGTTATTACTAAAGTAGTTTGACTTTTCTTTAAATATTATATTTTTATAATTAATCAGTTTTCTATTTTTACAACTTTCATATAAATTACTAATAAAAAAATTTATTACTTTTACCAATTTAAAATTATATGTTTATTAAAAAGGACTATATAAAAAAAATTATTTTTGTGTAGGAAGCTACCTACCCTGTCCTTTATCCCTATGAATATCGCCTCCTTACTGATATATATATATATATATATATATATATATATAATTATAATATATATATATATATAATTAATTATAGATATATATATATATAATATATTATATACATATATTATATATAATATATATAATATATATATTATAATGTATATATATTATTATAATAATATAATATATATAATTATATATATATTAATATATATATATTAATTATTATAATATTATATATTATATATATATATATATATATTATAATTATATATTATATATATATATTATAATATTCATATAATATATTATACAATTTACATATATATAATATTAATTATTATATATTATTTATTATATATTATATTATTTATAATATAATATATATATATATATATTAATATATATAATAATCATATATTAATATATATATATTATAATATTAATATATATATATATATTATAATATATAGAGGTTAATATATATATTTTAATATAATATTAGTATATATATATATATATTATATATATATAATATTATATTATATTATATAATTATATAATTTATATTATATATATTATTATATTAATTATAATTATTTTATATTATTATATATATTATATAAAATATATATTATATAATATTAATATATATTATATATATTCATATTATATATATATATATTATATATATATAATATAATATTAAGATATATATATATATATATATTATATTATAATATATTTATTAATATATATTATTTATATTATTAATATAATAAAATAATTATATATTAATATATATAATATATATTATATATAATATATAAGATATATATATATTAAATTTTTACTTAATATAATAATAATTTATATATAATTATATATATATTATATATATTATATTATTATTATAATTATATTATCAGGGTTGGGAAGCAATAAGTAACTCCCGCACTTTTTGAAATAAAATCCCGGTGGCCCGGGGTTTTTTCGGGTTTTTTCTATCATAAAAATCCACGAAAAAAGATGGGGATGCAGTAAAGAAATTGGGTCTTTATTCATTTATATCTCTTTTCTTATTTATCAAGCTATAATAACTGCGAATTTCATATTAATTTAATTGTTTTGTTTCAATTTTTGTATATGATATTTATTAATAAAGCTAATTGATTATAAACAGTAATTGCCCATAAGGACTCTTGACCAGAAGAAAACTAGGAAGATGAATGGACTGAGTTCTGAATGTCAAAGGCCACCAGCAAGTAAAATGGCAAATATTACAGTGAATACAATTAGCAATAAAATTGAAAGAATAAAAGTGCATCGGAAAAAATCTTGTAAGCGCTTGTCATATTCTGGCAAAGTCTAGTTGAGATCAAGTCGCTAAATACAAACCGTGTTGAAAAAGTATGGATCTTACATGATGTAGAAGAATAAGGAATTTCATCTTAATTATTCAATGTGGCTGCCATACACTTTTTCAACATATGAAACAAAACATAGGTTATCTGTATCTGACACATCAAAAACTCAAAAGTAATTTGTGTGTTCTCTAAAAATACCATTAAAATATGACAACTGCACAAAATAAGGGATTTTCTTAGACCAAAAATATCAGTTTGCTTTTATGCTAAAACGTTCTCATTTTAAAGTGCTGAATTGAAGTACTTTTGGTGAATTTTAGATAATGATACCCTAAATACTCTTTAACCTGTGCTACTCTTCTGACCATCTCGAAGAAAATTCTAACAGAGCGTCCACACATTATTATTGGACACGGACATTACATAGAAATTATAAATAAGCTAGTATAATAATTTATGTTATATAAATAAAATAAATGATTTAATTTATTTTATATATATTAGATATTAGATATATATATTTTAATGTATTATTACTTATATAAAATAAATGTACTAAGAGAAACTATGAGAGCACAATTAAATATTAATAATATAATATTAATTAAATATTATATTTATATATTAATTATATTATCATATACTCATTGGTATTAATTCTATATTTATGGAAAACATAAAAATACTTTTATATTTATTTTATTAAGGTATTATATATATATATATATTATATACTATATATATTATATAGGAATATAAATACATATTATATATATATATATATAATTATGAACTATTTATCATCTCTCTCTATAATATTTATATCATTTCTACTTTCTCCAACAATCATGCAATTACAATTGAGCTCTTATAACATATTCTTCACTAAGGTAAAAGAGTCTATAATTCTTCTACATTATTTTCCATTTTTTCTCTTACTATTTTTCTTACATTGCAATTGCATTTCTGTGAATAAACATAAATGAAAAAACTCTCCAATGTGCGGCATAAATTAGCGGGTTTTTTTCAAGTGGGGCTTTTTTGAAAAAAACCCGGGTGGGTTTTTTCGGGCCGGGCCCACTCATGCCAACCCTGATTATACTATCACTATATAATAATATACTCTATAATTATATACTCTATTACCAACTCTTCAATATTACTTACTTCCTCTCTATATATAATATATATAATTACTGACTCAGTATAATGTAAAATTATAATAAATCTTTGGACTTTGCCATAAATGCATCTATTATATACCTATATTTCCTAAAGGTAACCAACTAATTAAGTATAAATTATAATAATGATATAAAATTCATCTATTATGATATATTTTTTATATATAATTATTTTAAGTATATAGTTACAGTCAGTATTAATTATAGTATCTTTATATATATATATATTATTAATAATAAATAATAATATAATAACTGAAATATTTATTATTGTTTTCATGAAACCAAGTTAAATATATAAACATCATATAATAACAATATTAACTAATATAGTATAATATTATAGGTTTATATATATATATTTTAATCTTACCTATATATAATTCATTATATTAATTAATATAGATATATAATACTATATATAATATATATATATAGATAATTATTATATATAATATAAATTAATAAAGAGTATAGTATATATATATATATATATATATTATATATATATATATATATTGAAATGAAGGTATATATAAATTACATAAGATTTACCAGCTAGAGAAAAGATCTTTACTGATATTTAAAAAATAAATTTATATTATCATATATATTCTACACAAAATAATATCGTAAATATATACTATATACTTATATACTAGTTCAAAGTCACATTAACACTATTGTACATATTACTATATATAACTATATATATATTATATATATATATATAATATATAATATATATTATATATAACCTTATATATAGTATTAGTATATATTATATATATAATATGAATAAAGGTGACATAATTTTTAGGTTGTTAGATATATTATATCCTCACATAAATTAGCATATATATTAATACGGCATATATATATAAGCCTCACTATAGGTTAGCTGTATTATATATTTACAGGTATAAATTACATATCATAATATACTGTATATATATTATTATATATTATATCATATATATATAGTAATATATAATAATAATATATATATTGGAAGAATCTAATATCACTAGTGATGTCACTTTCATAATAATATAATATTAGTAATAGCCTCTATACTACTCAACAAGAAACTACCTATATATATATATGTTGTTAGTATATATATGGTATATATATATAATATATTATATATATATATATATATATATATATATATATAATATATTTAATTATATATAATATAGATTATATATATATATTATATATATAATATAATATATAATATATATATATATAAAGTATATAAATATATATATATATAATGAATAGTATAATATAATATATATATAAATATAATATACTTAAAATATAATATCTCTTACATCCTTTCTGACCCTCTTCAGGCTCAATCAGGAGAACTTTGAGTGGTGGACTGCCAACCTCCCTCAGTACATTGTCTATCATTCACGATTCCCCATCCGCTGCAATCAGGCTACTCCAGGTACAGGGCATCCCCTCTTTACTTAATAAGATTCTATAAATAGTAATAAATAGTGATCTCATCTTCTCTCCTTAATCATAACGATTTATTACTCAAGTAATAGAAGTATAATATCACATACTAATCTTCAAACTCATAAGTATTATAATAGTATATATAGTATTATTACTCACTATAGAACAGTACTCGATAATATATAATTAATAATCATTATATTACAGCTCACTATCCTTATTCAGTTATATATAATAATGCTCATAGATTAGGTGTATGATAATAATAGAAAATTATATTCGCTTATATTATAGCTCTGAAATCTATATATATATAAAGTATATATATATGATTATGTTAGATAATAACCTTATATCTCAAATGTATTTTTAGATAGACTTCTAAAGTTATATATTTACTAACCTTGTATATATACGGTTCAAGTAGTTCTTATAATATATTGAATTATAAGTACAAAATTATTTTTAACCTTATGGTATATTATAATAATAATCAACTTACTGATATATATATTAGTGAAGATAATATACAAATATATATATATAAGTATATATATTTACACAGAACCTTCCAAATTGAAAATATATCTCATTATTTATAAAGAATATCTAGTATATTATATATATATCTATATATTACGATAATCACATATTATATATATGCCCTTAACTTAGTACTCAAGAGCTCTGATGCTCAATCGTATATATATATATACATACTCCTCAGTACTATGATATATATATATTAAAAATTTCATAATATATATATATTATAGTAGCTATTCATACAAATAAAACTAAAAGATATATATATGTAGATATATATATATATAATATATCTCTAACTCATGATATAATTATATAATTTCAATAAAGTCTAAGCACATATATTACTATCATATTAGTATTATATATATATAGATATTATATATACTATATTAATTATATATATATATATTATATCTTACATCCTCTTCCGAGTCAGGCTCACGAGACTTTCAGTGGGGCCCAACCTCCGCTTCCATCCTGTCTATCCATCTACTCAGATTCCCATTATCCGCCATAAGCTCATCCCAGTACAGGCATCCAGTGTAATCCTTAATTGAAATTCACTACACTGATGTCTCTCCCTCTTTCTTAGCGTGGTCGTCCGTTCGGCCTCACTCCCTCTGGTCTCCCACTCACCTCATCCATCTTACTGACAACTCTCTTCTCCCTGAATCCTCTCAGGTTGTCCCCACATCTTTTAGTCTTGCTCGTCTACTCATTTATTCATCATGGGTTTTTCACACCCACCTCTCCCTCACTCATATGTCTTTTATCTCTCTTACGTCTTTATAATTCACATCCCTCAAACACATTCAATTCTTCGCGCTGTCTGAATTTCTACTCTCCTCTCTCCCGTCTACATGCTCAGTCTCTTGCCCCATACAAACGTAATTGGTTGTCAAACACCCTTCAATATGCTCGCTTCACCACTTTTGTTTACATATATTTAATTCTTTCAAATTATGGGTATAATACTGCCTTACAGTACCTGCCATACTTTTTGAAATCCTATCAGTAATTGTCTCTTATGAATAAACACCCCCCTTCTATTCCTTAATGTGCTTCCTTATGTATTTATATTCTGTCCACATTTTTAATCTTATATCTACCATTCTTACCTCCGTCTTATCAACTCCTCAACCTCCTTACCTCCCCTCACTACTTACTATCATTTATTTACTGTTTTTCTCCAACATTCTATTTAAGCCAGCTTCTTTAAATTTTTCATGCAAAACACAGGTACACCATTTGAACTCAACCTCTCACCATCTCCCATCATCCAACACGCCAAATCTATACTGCGGTATTATAACCATTATAGAATGTCTCACGTCAATCTTCCTTTTAATAACTACTCCTCTTTAAACACCTCTTATGACTTTGTCTCTAAATACGTGACTAATTATAAACAGCATCGGCGACATTACAACACTACCCTGTGCCTAGCTCCAGTTATTTTACTTCAAGCCTTCTCGGTTCTTAAATCCTGCTTCTTTAATCTGTTACTTATTGTCTACTATTCACGTATGTACTCTTACCTGGCCTTTTCAATCTGTCTACTATCAACTTCATAAATCCTCTTCAGAACTCTCCATAGTCTATCTCCCTTAGGTACAGAATTTAAATGTTTTTCTTCAAGTCTATGATAAGTAGATATATTTATATAATTTTATAAATAAATATATATATATATATATATATATATTATTATATATATATATAATATATATATATTTAATATATAATATATATATATATATTAAATATATATTATATAATATAAAAGATATATATAATATTAGATATGATTATATACAGTATATATATATATATATATATTAATATATATATAGTATATATATATTAATATATAGTATATATTTAATATATATATATAATATTATTAATATATAATATATATATAATATAATTTATTAATATATATATATATATATATATATATTATTTAATATTATATATATAAATATATATATTATTATATATATTAAATTATATATATTATAATTAATTTATATATAAATATATTATATATATATAATA
>JABUQX010072012.1:0-2500 GCA_015478945.1 Trachelipus rathkii | reverse complement strand
ATTTGCTAATAGTTAAATAATAAGCACTAAGGACTAGGTCAGTCTTAAAGCAATGATAAAAGAACTCAAGATACTAGATTCTTGTTAGATAGTACTTAAAGTTTTCGTTTAAGTTTTTTAGAATAAACTGATAATACATAATGATACAATAATAGGTTACATAGTACTCCCTAAAAAATATGTATACTTAATGAGTAACATATAACATAATATATGTTATACAAATAAACAAAATACAAGTACTATGTACTCTTGAATCCACCATAGCTCTTGATACATTACCCCCACCCACTTCACATTAAATCTAAATCAATTTTATTTCATAATTAAATTTAATAAATTTTAATTATTTATTTATAATTATAATAATTTTTATTATTTAAGTTATGTAATACTATAGTAACTCATTATATATATTAGATTCATTGGAATATATATAAGGCAACATAATTTATACATAATTTCCTATTTTATACTTTAAACCTCACACTATAAAAGTATTAGAAATAAGTAGTATAGAATATCTATCCAAACTTTATACTATTAGAATTTGTAGACCAGGATAATAGATATTTACACAAATTTATCAGATTCGATATATATCAAAATTGCTCGATGTAATCTAAAATTTACATTATTATCTAGGTTATCACAAAGTAAAAAAAAACGACCGTAGAATAATACTATCATTAATATATAGTTATAATATAGCATTCATTTACTCTTAGTTTATGATGCAAAATGATGACCTCAATCACTAAATAATATTTAGAATGATAAATAAGGTTTCTTGAGTGATATATTATAGAGTGTATTAATATGTCTGTTACATCTCGTGATATGATATAGTTATAGTTTACGGCTCCCACATCAATACTCCCAAATATTATTATTAAGTTCTTATAAAATAAACTCTCTCTTCATTACTATTAATTACTTTATATATGTAGAGCGGCTGATATCTAATAGTTCAGCTAAATATCCTGTATGAAATATCGACTCTAGCCATTCCCACGTCCGTGGTGAAATTAACAGATCACATTCGGTTCATAATATAAACATATTATTATGTGACAAGATATAATGAACATATCAAGGAATATGGCTTTGAGGGTACATCCGTAGTATTTTGCTTTAGTTCTCTGACATTAAGGAGTTATACTCAACAAGCTCTCTATAGTTATTCGGCTATATTCCCAAAGAAACCACTATAGATATAGACTAACTGCAGTCTCAAAGCGGTTATCAACCAGGCAGTTTTATCTGTCATAGTTTTAATATATATCCTCTCGTCGCATTTCATATGTCACCTTTGAACATTCACTAATTTGTTCATTGTGTGTCTGCCGAAGACCCGACTCTATTATGACCTTTGACGCAGACAGTACCCTTTTAGGTGAGATAGAAGCCTATACTGGTTTAAGATGAAGTGCATGTAAGCCTCTACTTTTCTTAAGATCTGTAACAAACTATTTTCAATGTAATAGTCCTAATATTTTTATACTATAGTTAGTATGGATAGGAAACAATATTTTTCTGTATGAGGTGACCAGCAGAGGCTTTCCATAATTTTAATTGTTCCTCTTTACACTTAAACTTAGTCCGCTTTGTGGCCAATCTCTCCTTTTTGGTAGTGTTCTGCGAAAGGCCTTGCTTATCCAGAGACAATGTAAATAATTGGAAACTTTGGTTGGTAATGCAGCCTCATTGGCAGCATCAAAAGAAATTTTATCGTAAGATTAATCAGGATCGAGAGTTGTATATACTCGACCTGAAAATTTCTTACATATTGTTCAATTAGGCATATTAGCAATATAGCTTCAAGGCTGCTGTAATATATAACTATAATATATATATATATATAATATGTTCCTCCTTGAGCTGCACTGAGTTGAGCTCAAGGATTAGAAGATGTGATACTAATGTTTCCCGATGGTTATATATAAGATAGTAGGTGCCACTCGCAGGGTTATACAGGCAATTTCCTAAGAAGCTATTTTCAATAATAAAACCTGCCACTATTTGTGGTACAAAAAGCAATAAATCCACATCTATTGACTGGTGAATAAAGTATATTTTGAGAAAATAGATTGGTTGACGTTTCCTATATAATGACTTGCCCACTTTTCAAATTTTCCATGTGCAACATAACTCCACTGACTGATTCTTCTCTGACGTCATTAGGATATCATACCTATTGAACTTTGTGAAGTAACCAAGATCCACTAAATCAAGTCGTTTATATTTTGAATGACTACTTCTTGGTGAGTTGATAGGAAATATTGGGTTCTCTATATCCACGGTTACATATATTCATGTTATATAATACTACTGTGTACTATTTCAATCGGTCTCTTGAGTGAGTATTTGCTACTTTCCTCTGAGTATGTACTCTCCTCCCTTTAGAGAATGTGAGTATCAGGTAGCTCAGGTAAGGTGTTTATAGGTACTTGCCAGGATAATGGATGTAAATTCTCTCTACTCATTATCTCTCTCTTTT
>JABUQX010072011.1:30000-60000 GCA_015478945.1 Trachelipus rathkii | reverse complement strand
TTATTATTAAGTATTATTATTATTATTATTGATTATTCATTATTATTATTATTTTATATTGATTATTATATATGATATTATTATTATTACTTTCATTATTATATTATTATCTATTAGTATTATATTATTATATTATTATATTATTATTATTTATTATTATATTATTATTATTATTATTATATTATTATTATTATTATAATTTAGGTTATGTTATTGTTATTGTTATTGTATATGTGTGTGCTTCTATGTGTATTGTTAGTATTTTTATTTATTATCATAATTATTATTATTAGATTTTAAATATTATTATTAATATTGAAATTATATTATATTATTATTATTTATTATATATATATATATATTATTGATTATTATTTTATTATTATTATTATTATTATATTATTATTATTATTATTATTATTATTAAATATTATTATTATTATTATTATTATTATTATTATTATTATTATTATTATTATTATTATTATTATTATTATTATTATTATTATTATTATTATTATTATTAAATATTATTATTAATCTAGAAAAAATATTTAACCTTTTATTATAGATTAAAATATTGCTATTTGTTTTACATATATGCATGTGCATTTTTTTTTGGCTTCCTTTGGTAGTCAAAGCCCAAAAGCCCAAAAGCCCAAAAGCCCAAAAGCCCAAAAGTCCAAAAGCCCAAAAACACAAAAAGCCCAAAATCACAAAAGTGCAAAAGACTA
The DNA here is from genome assembly GCA_015478945.1 of Trachelipus rathkii. NCBI lineage: Eukaryota > Metazoa > Arthropoda > Malacostraca > Isopoda > Trachelipodidae > Trachelipus > Trachelipus rathkii. The sequence goes on along the minus strand of JABUQX010072011.1, from coordinate 59,266 downwards.
AAAGCCCAAAAGCCCAAAAGCTCAAAGCCCAAAAGCCCAAAGAGGTTTACTCATTTGCAACAGAGTTTGGAAAATCATAAGAAGCATGGAAAAATAAAAGACGATAAATACGCTTTGCACGTTTGTAAATTTGCAAGTCGGAGGAGGAAGTTTGGAAAATAGACAAAGTGCACTACTAGTGTGTTCCAGAGTTTGTGAGTACAGGCAAGATTGAACATATCGGTTAAGTTTGGGGTTAGAATTGCACAGGGAAAGGAAGTAGCTATGCCTAAAGGAGTGTCGCATGAGTCCTTCTCAATGGAGAAGTTATACGACTGAATAGTAGAGAGGAGCAGGGTTCGTTGTAAAAGCGATAGTAGAAAGAGAGTGATCCAATAATTCGATTAACAGAAAAAGACTATATAATATATAATATATATAATATATATATATGATCATATATATATATTATATATGGTATATATTATATATATATAGTAATATAATATATATATATATATATATATAGATAGTCCTGGCAAGCCAGCGAAAGTCGTTAGGCCCGTGAACCCAAGGACCTTCTCGATGGTCCCACTGACAGGTCGTATGACCTTCCTGGGGGAGACTTTATATATATATATATATATATATATATATATATATATATATATATATATATATATATATATATATATATATATATATATATAGAGAGAGAGAGAGAGAGAGAGAGAGAGAGAGAGAGAGAGAGTTAAAACGAAAAACCCTAGACTGCACCCTTCCAAGGAGAGTTGTGTGAATGGAACCACCCCAGATACGTGAGGTATACTCCATGATTGGGCGATCAACACCCCTATACATACTCCATGCTGGGGGTAGGGCGAACAACACCCCTATAAAGAGTGAAGAACTGAGTTGGTGTGAAGAAATTTTGATGGCTCCTCAGAGCACTCAACCACTTAGAAGATTGTTAAGTAAGAGAGGTAGTGGAATTCTCCCTAGAATGATCACGATCAAATCAAACACCATGAATATTAAAGACAAAACAAAGGTTTGAGTAGTGTGCTTTTGAAGATAGAAAAATCGAGTTTTTTATGCATTGAAGACAACCATGTTTCCTCTACTCCAATTTCAAATTCGAAAAAAGATTTGAAGTTAGTTTCTTCATACAAGGTCACCCTCCAGGATGAGTTTTTCCCTGTTGGCTGGGGTTGTCCTTCAAAATTAAAAGAGTATTTGAAGGGTAGATTTGACGGCATAAGATTGGATAGATCGATAGAGGGATAATTACTCATTCATTTTTATCTAAATAAAAAGTTGTAACTGGTACAATTCTATTTGCCTTGAAAATGGAAATTTAATCGGATGAACAGAAAAAGAAATTATCGCAATTTTCATTTGTGATTTTTTTTTTTTTTTTTTTTTTTTTTTTTTTTTTTTTGAAGCAGATATCAAATTTTTTTATTATTTTTAGATTATAAAACTATCATTGTATTGTTTGATGCCAATTCGACAAAGATTGTGTGTTCGATATACAAAAATGCAGAGGTCATTGTTTGGATTTCAAATGCCAATAAATAAATGATAATAATAAAAAAAAAAACGGATTGCTGCATCTTAATTAACATTAGAAATGATTTGACATCTCAAAAATCATTCAGTGAAGTTTTCTCAAAATGTAAGTCAATTGTGGGAATCTTTAATCATTCAACCATGGCTCAAAAACAAGTAAAGAAAATAAATTCCAGAATTACCACCATTACCACGAACTTGAACATCTCTCTGCAAATGATGATAAGGATGCAAAAATTTAATTATTTGACTGCTTGTAAAGAGGCTCTAATGATAAAATAAATGAATCCTATGCCAATTCCATTCTAATCTACTGTATCATTAAACTCCAATCCTTTAAAGATTTCACCATGATAACTTGCAAACACTCGTCATCAAACACTCGTGTAACCACTCTGCTTGAAGAGAGTAATAATATTCTCAGATAATGACAGTCAAGAAATAAAAATGATGAGAGCTACGATTTTGAGAAAAAATAATAAAAGATTGAATTTCATTGATAGAAATGGTTTTTATATCATATCCACGTTTTTGGATTCTATAAACAAAAATAAAAATTTTCACTTCTTAGATTTTCTCGGCGAGGGTTAAAGTCAGAGTCGATCGAAAATGTGAATAAACTCAAAAATACAAGTCTGAAAAGTTCAAGAAAAAGAAAAAGCAGTAAACGTTGTTTCAAAACCATCTCTACAAGCACCACTGTTAGTCACCGACGTCGTGATGCAATTCTATATTCCAGCAGTGGGGATGAAGATGAACAACAAACTGCTTGAGCACCATCAAAAATCTTTGACTATTACGCCAAAGACAAACTCATTTCCTCAGACGAAGATCTTCTTGTATGGTGGAGGATGCATGAGGAGACGTATCCTGATCTTTCAGTTAGCAAGGACTTACCTTGCTTGTCCGACATGATATGTTGATAGAGAACGTCTCTTTAACAGTACTGGTCTGTTCTATGGGGAAAAACGTAGAAGATGAGATGCTTAGAGAAAGCTGAAACAAATTTTATTTTTGAAGCATAACCCTTCAATAATTTATTTCAACTATTGGCAATCAACTGAAGCTCAATGAATTTATGAAGTGTTTTCCTCTTTCAAATGTAGAGGTTGAATAAAGAGGTTGGTGGGATTAGTGTAAGTGTGGGTCTTGAGTAAAGACGTTGGTGGGATGTGTGTAAGCATTGGTCCTCTTTCTGCATCCTAGAAACACAGGAAATTGAAAGTATTTTATTAATTCAATTATTTATTACTTATACCAAAGTTTGCCCTATTTGCTTTTATACCTAGTACAAAAAGTAGCACATTACTGCAATTTGAAATATTCGCATTAGCAAAAATTAAGAAAAATTATTCGGATTCACATTTTCGTTCGTGAATATTAAAAAAATGTTCGCATTCGCGACTATTAAAAAATATATTCGCATAATCTTCACATTAGCGAATATCGGAAAACAAATATTCGGTTCATCTCTAATAAATAAATAAATATATATATATATATAATAAGGCCTTACATATATATATATATATATATATATATATTCTAGTATATATATATACTATATACTACTATAATATTTAACTATAATTAATATAGATATATATATATATATAAAATATATATATATATATATATATATATATATATATATATATAAATTAATAGCAATAGTACTAAAATCACATTTTTATTTTTTAAGGAGGCATGTTTTACAAATTGAAACTACTTTCTATGATTCTGTTGATTGTTCATACAACATATTGTGTGAATGTTACAACAAGCGATCAAAAGGAAGATGGCCGACAACAACAACATGAAGAAACAAGGCAAGAGAGACTCCTTAAATTTGAGTTCGGGAATGCGGGCTTTGGGAAGAATGAAAAAGTATTAATGCGAAACAAGCTTAATAACATCATCAATGAAATTTCGGAGTTGGAGAGATTGAGAGCGAAAGTCTCAACCATTGACAAACTACAAAATGTTTTCCATTTCCTCAAAGACGGTTAGTATTAATATACGTAAAATTAATTAACAAATTTATTATATTTAATAGAAATTATACATTATTTTCCTCATACGGTCCTCAGCAAATGGTTTGAAAATTTTTTAAGCTCATTTAATGATTTTAATCCATTATTATTATTATTATTATTATTATTATTATTATTATTATTATTATTATTATTATTCATTAAATATTATTAGTATATTTTTATATTATTATGATATTATTATTAATTATTATTATTATTATTATTATTATTATTATTATTATTATTATTATTATTATTATTATTATTATTATTTATTATTATTATTATTTTATTATTATTATTATGATTATTATTTTGATATTATTATTATTATTATTATTATGATATTATTATATTATTATTATTATTATTATATATTATTATTATTATTATTATTATTATATTATTATTTTATTATTATATTTTTATTATATTATTTATTATTTTATTATATATATATATATATATATATATATATATATAAATATATAATATATATATACATATATATATATAAATATGATATATATATATATATTATATATATATATATATATATAATATATATATATCAGCTTGCCCTCCGAATACCAATTCCTTCCGTGTTGGCAAGAAATGCTATGAACACGTGACTAATTTGTGGATGGATTACGACAGCGCTTTTATTTACTGCAACAGCCGAGGGGGGATGCTGGCGCAACCTGACCTTGAAAATGAAAGCTACCTCAAAGAGTTAAGGGAATATTTCCCCAGTTTAGGAGGTAAGGGTTACTCGCAGATCATAAGAAGCCATTTAATAAAGTCTTACGCTGACCAAGCCTAACATAAAATTATTTGATAAATGTGGGAAGTTTATAATTTTAATTTACAAATCATCCAACAAGTACTGAGGGACGCCAAATTGTAAAATTTGAGAACACTTTATGATCTTGTAATTCAAGATTTGCGAGAAAAGATGAGAGTAATTTGTCATTATATTAAGTAAGAATAAAAACTAAGATCAAACAAAAATTTTTTTTCTTTAATTTTAGTTAACTTTGGAAACTTACAAGAATGAAAATTAAAATTAAAATTTTTACCAAAATCTTAATTTATAGTTTGAAAGAATATCTTAAATTTTTAATTTTTCATTTAAATTGGTCAAGCCATTTAATAATTTATTATTATACTCGTTATTTTTATTACATCTATGAATTAAAAAAAGGTTCTGATATCCTTTTCCTAAGTCTCTTAAGCTTAATATTTAATGTTTCCTAATAAGTATCTATCTATGATAAGCCCAAGGCCACATACAGACAAGAAATAGATTAAAAAGCGTCAAGAATAAATGAAATTATGGTAGATGAACGAAAGATAGATGAAATTAAATCACTTGATTGAAAAATAGATGAAATTAAATCACTTGATTGAAAAATAGATGAAATTAAATCACTAGATTGTTCTAAATTTTGTCCATTGTTTCATAGATAATAGCGTTTTAGTTGGCATCACTGACATGTTACAGGAAGGGCATTTCACCTTCATGGATGGCACTCCTGCACCGTCCCACAGGTTCTACAAGGAGAAATATCCTGTTTATGCTGACAAGGACTGTGTGTCCCTCACCACCTACAAAGGTTTTGGATTCATTGACATTGACTGCAGAAGACTTCATGAGGTTCTCTGTGAATACCAACCACACAACATGTTTCAGCATATTTACTATTAGTCCTCTATAATAATAATAATAAAATAATAATAAAATAATAATAATAATAATAATAATAATAATAATAATAATAATAATAATAATAATAATAATAATAATAATAATAATAATAATAATAATAATAATAATAATGATAATAATAAAAATAATACTAATAATAATAATAGTAGTAGTAGTAGTAGTAGTAGTAGTAGTAGTAGTAGTAGTAGTAGTAGTAGTAGTAGTAGCTGAAGTATCATCAGTTAATATTTTTATTAAAAAGTTTCCATATATTTTACATTTGTCTCTTTATTCAAATTAATGATCAAATAAAGTAATCAAATATTTTTACATATTTACTTCGTTCCCTTTAAAAATAATAATCTTTCTTATCAAAATAGAAGAATATATATTATTATATATTACCATATATATATATAATATATATATATATATATATATTATATATATATATATATAATATAATATATGATATATATAATATATATAGAATATAAAGTTCGTGTACAGGACCCACCACGGCCCAGAGAAGCGGCCTAATAACGGGTTGAATAATCAACTCCGATGGTGTGGGTCCTGGCTCATCCTGTATTTTTAAATGTCGTAAAAGAAAATTTAGATGATGAAATAAATATTCAGTCAAAAAAAGAAATAAAAACATAAATAAAAGATGTCCTTACTTTATATATAGTCCTAATGTTACATAACAAAATTAAATGTTTTTAAAAATTTTTAGTTCTTGGAGATAAGGGAAGATAGAGTTCCTATCAAAGTGGGAGGATTCAGACAAGATATGGGATAACCTTTTAGGTGTTATGAACCATAGAATAAGAAAATGACGACTGCGTATAGGGTCCAGTTGAGGGCAATTGATGAAGATATGGTGAACAGATTGTAGGGAATATCGATGTCAAAATTTTCAAATGGGAGGAGGATCCCGTGACATATAGTGACTGTGAGTGATCATGGTATGGCTAATGCGGAGGCGTACAAGTATCACCTCGTGCAAGCGCTTCTGTCGGTGAAAAGAAGACTTCTCACTAATGTTAGGTTTTATGCTTCTAAATTTTGCTCCTCGTTGATCACTCGCCCAGCATTTCTGCCAGAGACCGGAAGTCTTGTCGGAGAGCAGAATAATAGTCAATTGATGGGAGGCGACCTTGTCGAATGGCATCCGGAAGGTACCTAGAACAGCTCCAGAAAGATGAGGCGATGATTCTTGCCTCTCTGTCCGCGATTTCATTGCCAGTTACCCCTACGTGAGAGGGGATAAAACATAGTGTAATTTGCTTCTTGGGAGAGTGGAGCAACCGAAGAAATTGTTATACAGCGGATACCCTTGTGTTTTTAGAATAGGGGTTTTAAGCGCTAGGAGGGCGCTGAGCGAATTCGAATAAATGGCATAAGAATGGTCTTGTTTAAGGAATAAAATTATCATTATAGCCATTAATTCTGCCATAAAATTTGAAGCATGAGGGGGGGGGAGGTATGGGAGAAGTTGTGGTCATGGGAAACAGCAGACTCACCCACACTCTCTCATGTTTTAGAGCCGTCAGTAAACACTAGAGTAAATTCACCGTGAACTGCAGAATGAGACAGAAATTATTTCCTTTAACAAAGCAGCGGGGTTGCTAGGTTTGGAAAGAGAGCATGGTGGAAGCAGAGAATAGTTATGGAGTATACCCTTCATCATAAGAGAATGGCAACACCTTTTACAAAGAGATGTTGAGGAAGTTAAGGATCTTTCTTATAAACTGTGTTTGCAAATGACAAGTAAGGAGGATTCCGAGGTATCTCCCGCAGAATCGGTGTCGGAGGAGACGGTATTGGGGTTTGAAATCGAAGATAACTTGTGCACATGATGTATTCCCTTAGAAGAAAGAGTGACATTACATCGGATTCAATCTCAAGGCTCCCCAGGTAGACGATCGAAAGGCTCCAGATACGGATCGCCTTATTTTGAATGGGATCTAACAAATATAGTAGAGTTGGCGAAGTCTGACCATATACTACCCAGCCATTGTCAAGCTTCGATAGAATTAGGGCAATGTAGAGACGTAAATGGGACTTGCGATCAGCACCCCAAGATTTTGAGGCGAGATGACGTGATAAGTCAAGCACACGATGACAATTCGTTTTCAGGAATTTAATATGCGGTGCGTGTGTTAAGTGGTCATCTAGAACAAGTCCTAGAAATTTGACTTGTGAAGTTACAGAATGGGCGTACCGCAGACCAATAAGGTTTAGGTTAGCGGAGGATGACGGCAGGTTCTTCGATTCCCTCTTTTCTGCAAAGTACTGCTGAGGTTTGGTGGGTGAGAAATGGAAGTCAAGGGAATTACCCCATTGTGAAATATTTTCAATAGCTAGATGAAGTTGCCGATCACGAAATGGCAGCCTGACACCGTCAATATACAGCGCAAGGTCATCAACATAGAGAGCGAAAAAATTGACCGTCGGTCAGCTGGCAGTTAGAAGTAGCGATGTCATATGATATGATATAATATATTATATATATATATATATATATATAATAATCATATATATAATTAGATATAATATATATGAGTATATATATATATATATATATATAATATATATATATATATAATATAATATATATAAATATAAAATCAATGCAACTCCGGCCATAATTTTGGCAAGAGGCCAAGTCTTCATAAGTCTACATAATATGTTTAAATAATAAGTCTGCATAATAAACCTACATTTCAACTATAAATGCATTTCAACTTTCCTCCGCTATTACTTTGCAAGTACAGTTTACTATCTTAAATTTAAGATCTTTAAGAAACATTGTATCTTTCAAACCAGGCAAGAAAATGCTTATACTCCTCTCCATCTGATGTTCTCAGTGAGATTATGTTTAATCAAGCTCTCACTTACACACACACATACCCTCACACACACACACACACACACACACCTACACACAGACACACACACACACATCTACATCTCAAAAAGAAATAAATTTTCACCTGAAAAAGCTGAAATGTTACTATTTTTGTATCCCAATTTCTGAATGCTAAAGTTTTGATAATTTAATACATTTAGTCATATTAGTATTCGCTATCCAATATTTTAGAATTTTAGAAAAAATTAAATTTCTGTAATTAATAATGATTTATGAATAAAAATCTATTGTTTTACTAATTAAACAGTAGAAATTACAACTTTTATAAATGTATTTTATTAAATTCAAAAAATTATCTAATTGAAATTTTTGTTTTTGTTTTTTTGTTTACTATTCATCTGATTTTTTATAAACTTTTAGTTGTAGATATAATTGGGTGAGTAACGAGTATAGAACTTCAATAAATATTTTAGACCTATATCATAATCTAATTTGCCTATACCTTCTTTAAACAATATTCAAAAGTAATACAATCTCTTCATATAGTTTTTTCCCAATTTTTGTGAAAGAGGGTAGAAATTTTTTGTCAAAAGTTAAACTTTGATCTTGCTCACAAATTTTTATATTCTTTCGAGGATTTTTATTGAAATTATGAGAGTAAATAGAAATTACCGAGTCACGCAACTTTTGTTTAGGTATTTTTCTATATTCCCAATCACTTTAAATCTGGGCACCCCATGCCCAATTTGAACCTGCCAGCACAATGACGTTTCCAGAGATAAAATTTTTGGGTATTTAGAAAAATGTTCAAAGCCAAACAAATGTAACTCATCTAATTCAAACTATTCTCAAAATTTAATAAAAAACTGGACGAATAGTAATTAAAAAAAAAAATTAAGGAGAATTTCAAATTCTGACCAGTTGGAATCAAAAAATCCAAGTTTAATAATAATAATAATAATAATAATAATAATAATAATAATAATAATAATAATAATAATAATAATAATAATAATAATAATAATAATAATAATAATAATAATAATAATAATAATAAGTGAATGCAGTAAAAAAAATAATAATTTAAAAAAGTAAATAAAAACTGGAGGTGCCGGGGATCGAACCCGGGGCTTTTCGCATGCGAAGCGAACACTCTACCTCTGAGTTACACCCCCACCGGCGTACTTTGACTCAATTTTAAAGATTTTATAAGACTCGTCTAGAAACAACGTACAACTCTCTGAGAATCTTTTATGTATTAATTATAATATTAGATGGATTAAAAGATTAGACAAAATATTTTTAAAGAATTATTAAAATTAATTTGTTTTCTTATTATTTAATGTATCATTTGTAATTATTAATACGCATTTATTTTTTTTTAAAATGTTTAAAATAGTTAGGCTAAATTTCTTTGAAACATATTTTATAAGAAACTTGAAAAAGAAAACGAAAATATTAGAGCAAACTTTTATATTTAAAAAAATGAAAATTTTAAAATATTTGCTTTTTTGTTTTGTTTTATAAAAAAATGGTTATTTTTATTTAGCATTCATGCATGATATTTTTAGAATTTTGTCTTTAGTTCATTTACTTTCGAATTATCATATTCCCTAGCCACTCTTTCTTTTATTGATTATTATTATTATATTATTAATAGTATATTATCTTTAATCATTATTATTATTATTATATTATTATTATATTATTATATTATATTTATTTTATATTATATTAGATTATATTATTATATATTATTTATTATATTATTCTTATTGGAATACTATTATCAAATGTAATAAGATAATTCAAATTAAAAGTTTTTTTTTATGGCTTTACTGAGAATTGTATAATTGGCTGTAAGTGATGGCAAAGATAACAAAAAAGAAAAAGAAAATGTGTAAAGATTAGTAATAAAAATAATACCACAATTAGAAAGAAATTTGTTTAAATAAAAAAATGATTTTCTTACAGTCTCACCTTTACTCTGTTCAACTCTGATCCAGAGGACTAAAATGGTTTATTAGCTCCATACCTTTGCAATTGTTACTCCTACTGTTTAAAAAGTTCTGAACACCACACCATTCGCCTATTTTTCCAATCTTTCCTTTAATTTGCACACATTCATATTAATCTCGAGTTGCGTTATCGGCCACTGGCATTTTGGTCTCTCATTCCGGTTATCAACTTTTATCAGATCTTTATCCAGTGGAATTTTTGTTTTAGGCCATCTTGCCTTAATATGCCCACCGAGAGGTGGCAATATATAAAAACGAGTCTTATATTAACCTGCAGGAAGATATAATTATTGGAAAACTTGTGCCACTATCTAACTCGAATATTTATGCTTCTTCGATTGTCTTAGCGGTTTGATTTACCTCCCCAGCTGAGAATTATGATGTTTTTGAGATTTGATATATTCGTTTCGATTAGAAATGATTCAGTTTATGGTTGAAGATATAATTTAATACATTAAATTAAGTGATAATCTAGATGTAATAGTGTGTAGATTAAGTGATGGATATATAATCTACGTACATGATGTGAATCATTAAGATAATTATAATATTAAATTAATTATAATATGTTATTATCAGACTTGTAATATATTAAATAATTATTAATTTAGCAAAAATTAATATTTTCACAGTAAACTTAATTAATAAAAATTAATTTTTTTATACAATATAAGAATATTAATATTAATGATGAAATAGGATAATAATAATAATAAATACTTAATAATTAATTATAATATTTAATTAATAATAATAATAAATATAATATACATACATTTTGGATCGACTAAATCCATTCTACTACATCGCAAACTAGTGTCTGCTCTTCTATAGTGAAGGATTAACCTAATCAAAAGATAGTTCGTTAACAAAATCCAATTAAAATATATAATGAAATGATTATTGTAATTATGATATAGTATAATTATATAATTATATATGATTATTTATGTATTATTTTAATTTTTATATTTTTATTATATATATTATATGTATTATTAATTATTATTTTTGATTGATTATTATATATTATTAATGATATACTATGTATTATATTTAAGTTATTATTTATATTATTATAATGAAAAAGCTTTTACTCAGTAACATATAAATGAACTAACATTTATTGATGATAGTAGCCTATAATCTGATACATTCTTCTTTATCTACGTATCTATAGATTCTATCATACATAATATGGTCAATCTGTGCGCGTCAATATTGAATATGATGCTTGCTTCTGTTCGTGTTTCATGGCCACTCAATAATGCATATTGCATATTCTAGCTACTTAGTGCTAGATAACAGTAAGATCATCTCTCTGTTAAGACTGTATGGTATTAATGAAGCAATGCTTCGTTTATTTTCTCCTTTATGGAACAGATGTTCTAATAACGTTCTCTATGACAAAGGCATACAATTCTACTCGAGCACATTCTCGCACTAAAACAGCCCACTCTGCATAAGACTCACTAATATATCACGTCAACACTGTTTGTTTTACTTTATATAATCTTCACAAATTTTACGACATTCAATTATCTCTTTGAATAGCTTATTATAGGACCTAAGTGAATTTAACTAACCAGCGAGGTTATTTTATATTGCCGAAAATGTTAAAATTCCTGTATTTATTTATATAATAAATTTATATCTAGATGAATTTAGGAGTAACAAAGATCGAGTTCGTTTTATCACTATACTTAATACTTTATATTTCACCTAAATGAGTCTTAACATATTTATCTTATCTTCGCCTAAATTTCAAAATCTTAGGACTTTGGCTACTTTTTCCTTTTGTACTTTGAATTATTATTATAAATAAATAAATAGAAGCAAGCCGCAAAATGTATATTTACTATTATAACTGTACTATGATAGCAAAAATTTGATGGCTGCCTTAACCTATAACATACTAAGCGATAATGAGACACTGTATATGATCATGATTATATAATATAACCCTCTCATATCTCCATCCTTTTTATTTTAGAGTACAATATATTTATTGCGGAAAACCAGTATATATATATGAACATAAGAAGTAAAGTGTGCACAATCCTTTACCTTCTACAATGTATTATTTCAAATTTCTAAGATGGCTTCTCCTTCAGAGAATTATTGTACTAATGATATCTTGATATATTAGCCCATTTTCGCTTTATAGTAATTTTCGGATTTCAATGGTGTAATTTTGGTAATTTTAATATATATTTCTAGATCTAGAGGATGATTGTTTAATATTTTGTTGAGTAAATAAATATTCAGGAAAAAATGATTCCTCCAATAAGCAAAAACGTCATCGACGTAGCGTCGTAGCAAAAATTTCGACAAATATTTCCACTCAAGAGTTCCATTCTTTTTTTATTCTTGATCCTTTTATCTTCGTTTTTTTACTGAATCTTTTAATATGGTGTCGAACATATCAAAAAACTTTCGATAGAGTCTGGCACCAGAGCTGCGGTGCTGGAGCGCCGGAGTCACAATATTTTGGGTGGTGCTGGATTCGGAGCAGAAATTTTTTTTGAGGGTGAAACAGAAGCCGGGACAAAAATTGTATTTTGGTGGAGTTGGAGCTGGAGATCCAGAAAAAATTTACTTACACTTTACTAATAGTAAACAATAATAAAGGGGTCAGTGAGTCGTTAGTCTGGATAGTCGGATATATGATCGGAGTCGGCAGACCGGCAAAAAATAAGTACCTGATCTCCACAGAGATGCTGACCAAGTCACGAAAGCATTTAATTTATAAAAATTTTCGTCGCTTTTCTATATGTAGGTCACTACGGTTAGCTTACTTCGTAATTATTTTCTTACTGACTATTCTTTAGCCGCATATCGAGTCCTGTTATAAGGTGTACATTAGAAGTAGTTCTAGTTCATTACCCCTATAAATATATTCAATATCAATGAGTATTGTTCCTTTATAAAGTTGTCTTACTATATAATTACCTTATTCTATTTTATCACGTAACTTTACTCTAGATAAAGATATTCTGCATCTTCCTTACTCCTCATTCCCTTGAACGAAATTGTCGGGCATTACTCACTTTTAAATTATATTATATATAGACACCTTGCATACCTCACTCGTTAAATAGGGCATATGGTACCTAAAAGTATCTTCATTGAATATCAGAACCGGAGTCCAGACGGCAGAAAGAAAACGGTCTATCTCTTGCAGCCCAATGCTCTCTCAAGAGAGTAATCAGTCTCAAATTTCTACTCCTATTACTACTATACGAGCGCATATTTTCAAGACCAAACTACATATAACCACAGTTTGAGCAAGATCACATAACTTCATAACTCATCGTCTATATCTCTCAATCTCTAATATGTTTAATAATGTTAAAAAATGAGTAATAAAAACTCATCAATTTTGTGTGAAGAGAGGGTCTCGACAGGCTGACGTGCGTCATGGGTATCTGACGCTTTCCTCCTCCACGTTTACGATGTTGCGTTCACACAGCTGCTTAGTACGCACAGTAGTGCGAGAGAACGCACTTCTTCCATCTATCCAATCTCTCCTCGCATTTAACTCTCTCGGTGCATTCCCTCTTATGCTATCAACAAATATAACTACATCAATCTCATCTATTCTTGCGTCCATCTCTCACTTCTCTAACCTCTCTCTCTCATCTTGGCCTCTCTCTACTACTCCCGTGAGAAAAGTAAACGGGTGGTCTATGATTTTACTATCGCTCATCTTCGTTCGACATATTCTATTAATACGGTTAACTCCTTATGTTTTTTTTTTTTTTTTAGAAAGTGACTAAATGCTTCCTTTCTCTGAGTGTGGATAGCTTTATTTTATTTGTTATCAAGCGTATTCAAACTATATTTAACTCCTTCTCCCTCCAATTCTATAATCCCTTAATAATCTAACCTATGCTTATAGTTTCATTTTCACCTCAATAGTGTATTCTTATATTAGCTGTGAAGGCGAGCCCTCTCTCTCTCTCGCTTCGTTTCTCTCTCTCTACTCTTCATATCGCTCTCTCATCTCTACTCTACTCTCTCAGTCTACTTACATACCCCTAGACTCCCTAATAATATATATTTTATAATATAGATTATTAATATATATATATATAATATATATATTAAGACTATATATAGCTATTATAATATATATAATATATATATACATATATAGATATATATTAGTAATATATATTATATATATATATAGTATATATTGTACTATATATTATATATATATAATATATATATATATTATTATTATCTAAGGAGATATATAATATATAATCATAAGCTGGGCGCGCCTGTAATATTTTATTAGAGTGCGGCCTGCGCACTAGGCGCCATATAGCGCTACAGTCAGTATCCTAGTGCGCTTAGCTGCTAGGCGCCATATTTTTGTACATACAATTACTGATCTCGAGCGCCTTATGCACCTTTGACGGCCTACGACTTTTATCGTACCGCTGGTGGTATGATTCGCTAAATTTATTTGCACAAGTAAACTTAAGTATGCATAAATAAAATGCATTACTTATATTTAATTAGGAAGAAGAATACGATCAATTTAATTAATATTTAATTAAAATACATCATAGTAAGTTAATATAACATAGTGATCATGTGATCATCTATTCAAGGCCTGGTCTCATCTCCTCCCATCGACTTAAGTCTCTGATACCAGCGTTTTCCCTATCCGCGAAAGTATTCAAGATACGTTTATCACGAAGCTAACAACATTCACGGATTCCACGCATGATGATAATATTAGCACTCTGAATTTAGGTACTTCGTAGTTAAGAACGACCTGAACGATGTTAGTTTTTTAGTATATATATCAATATTATATTATCCCATGATATTAGATATGTAACTGAACAAATAGAGTATTATATATATGGATTTATTATATCCGTGCTTCATCATACATTGCACAATTTTCCTACCACCTTACGGATTAGTGAGGTGAGTTCGCTGACCAAAAAGGAAGGCCGCTGACGGATATGCGGTGTATATAGTCCTATCAATAAATGAAAATATTTATATATCAAATTTACAGCAGTGTTCATTTATCAAAAATTAATACTATAATAAAATAAAATTATAGGTATATATCTATATACTTATTTATATTGCTATCGAAAGCATATCTGTTATTAAGGTAATATATATTATCATATTATTATTATATATATATAATTATAATATATCATATATAGGGTCGGTGACTTGTGTGGGTCAAGTTTTTTATTTAATTGAAGTTGGAACTTAACCATGATATGTGTGTGAAGCGAAGAAATAATTAAATCAATCTATGAAATTTAAGCAAGAGCATTAAACCTGAAATCAGTAGCATAAATTCTTGAGTTATTCGGACAGTTATCTTCAAAATCTGGAGCAGGATCTCCATCTCTGTTGTCTTCGCATACGTCACCTACTCCGTTTCTATTTAGATCAAGCTGATCACGATTGGGAATAAGAGGGCAGTTGTCTCTTATATTAGGAATGTCATCGTTATCTATATCGGGGTCACATTCGTTGCCAACGCCATCTTCATCTTCGTCTAATTGGTCACTATTTGGTATTTCAACGCAGTTGTCCAAATCATCTTGAATTCCGTCCCTGATTATTAAAATTTCAAAAATGAAAGAAAGAAAGCTGAAGAAGTTCAAACGTTTGCAAGATATTTAATTTCTCAAGTATCTTACAATGCAAACTTTTACCTATCTCTGTCTATATTGGAATCACAAACGTCCCCGACAAGATCTTTGTCCAAATCTTCTTGGTCTATATTCGGTATATATGGACAGTTATCACAGGCATCTCCTAGACCGTCCTGATCACTATCTCTCTGATCATGATTGGGTGTTCTTGGACAATTGTCAATACGATTTGGAATATCTGGAAATAAGCTTTTTGAGTGCTAGAGGACCAAAACAATTGGGATGATTGATTTACAACCAAAAGTTTAATTTAATTTAATTTACTTTAATTTTACTTCAAAGTATTATGTATATTTAATGTTTAAAATAAAATTTGCAGATATGAGTGTGAATATTTTAAGTGATATTCTCGTGACATTCCATTTTTATTTAACAAGCAAAATTTATATGAAATAATTTATTTCAACTGCTTACCATCGTTGTCAATGTCAGGATCACAAGCATCGCCAATACCATCCTTGTCATGATCTTCTTGATTTACATTAGGAACAGTTGGACAATTGTCGCAAGCATCACCCAACTGATCTGGACCATCTGGGTCTGTGTCAGCTTGATCAGGATTTGAGACGAGAGGGCAATTATCCTAAAATTAAAAATGAGGTCAAATTATTAAATTTCTGTTACAGTACATGAATATCATATATGAAAACTTAATTTTACACGTTTGACTAAACTGATAAATTATGTATGATAAAGTGGAGCAAAAAATTACTAAGATTTCATTTAAAACTTAACAATGAATGTAGAATATCAAATAACTATACAAAGATTTATCATTCTTCCTGCGCCTTGTTTTGTGTCCAGGAATTTATCTACAATAGAAAAAAGGAACTTATCTAAAATAAAAATAAAAAAAAAACATGAAAAACATTTATTTATTTAATCGGGCAACTTTATCATTCTTCCTGCGCCTTGTTTTGTGTCCAGTAATTTATCTACAATAGAGAAGAGGAACTTATCTAAAATAAAAATAAAAAAAAACATGAAAAACCTTTATTTATCTAATCGGACAACTTTATCATTCTTCCTGCGCCTTGTTTTGTGTCCAGGAATTTATCTACAATAGAAAAAATTAACTTATCTAAAATAAAAATTAAAAAAAATGAAAAACATTTATTTATCTAATCGGACAACTTTATCATTCTTCCTGTGCCTTGTTTTGTGTCCAGGAACTTATCTACAATAGAAAAAAGGAACTTATCTAAAATAAAAATAAAAAAAAACATGAAAAATCTTTATTTATCTAATCGGGCAACTTTATCATTCTTCCTGCACCTAGTTTTGTGTCCAGGAATTTATCTACAATAGGAAAAAGGAACTTATCTAAAATAAAAATTAAAAAAACATGAAAAACCTTTATTTATCTAATCGGACAACTTTATCATTCTTCATGTGCCTTGTTTTGTGCCCAGGAATTTAACTCTTTTTATAATTTTTTTGTCTATTCTGTTTCATATGTATTGGAATTTAAACTTGGTCTCTCTGTCTGTCTCGTTATACTTATATATTATTAATTATATACTTTATATATATATAATATATATTACATATATATTTATCATATATATATATATATTATATATATAATAATAATATAATATATATATATATATATTAGTATACTCTTTATATATTAGTATATATATTATATATATATATATAATAATATATATTATATATATTATATATATATAATATACATCTATAAGTAACGAATGATAAGGTTATATTAGTACTATATTATACATATATATATAATAGTTCTTTATAACTAATATTATATTCTATATTATATATATTATAATATATATATATATATATTATATTATATATATTATATATATATATATATATATATATATAAATATATATATATATACTATTATTAAATAAATATTATAGATATATATATATATAATATATATATATATATATATATAATATATATATATATAATTATATATATATATTATATATTATATATATATATATATATTATTATATATATTATAGTTATATATATATATATATATATATATACTTATATATATATATAATATATTATATATAATATATAGATATAATATAGTATATATATAATATAATATCTATATAATTTATATATATATATTTATATATATTATTTTTATATATATTTATATATATATATTATAATACTATAGTAATATATATATATATATAATATATATATATATAATATATAATTATATATTATATATATATATAAAATATATAGTTATTATTATATAGAATATGATATATATATCGTATATATTAGTTATAATATATATTATATATCAATTATATATTATTATATATATATATATATTATATAGTATATTAGTTTTATACTATATATATATTTAATATATATATATATATAATATAGTATTATATTAATATATTAAGTATATATATATTGAATTATAATATATATAATCACATCTTAAACATATTATAACTTTATTTATTATATTAACTTCCATCCAGTATTTCTTTCATTATATGACTGCAAGATTTACCATTCTATTCAACTTTATCACGCCTACGCGATTACCTCTATTTTCTAATTTACTCTACTAATCACTCACTAATAAAGACTCATTGTATCCTATCTTTAGCATCATAATACTCCACCCTAACCACGGTCGGAATATCACCTCTTAATCAGCTAAAATAAGTATCAATATTACTGAACATGAAATTTTCTCAGAATGTATATTTGAAAAAAAACTTTTACTGTTATCAGCAGTTATAGGAAAGCACATCTCCTATATCATATATTTGATGCTCAAGTCCCTATAATCTCAATTATTTATACCATTCGCGCTTCCTATTCAAAGAAAAATTTACACCAGTCTCAATTAAAGTCATAACATTTCATTATTTATCTTTACAAACTAGTTCATTTACTCATTTCTATCTATATCACATACAACTTATTTGTCACTTTTTTTTCCCCTTTAAAATTAATTCAAACATCTATTATCTATTATAGGTAACCTCTAATCTATTTGCTGTTTATTTCATAATTCCTAACGAAGCACTTTTTATTTACTTCCAATAACCGGTTGTATTCACCTCTTACATTCCACCATATCACCATATTATCATTGAGTTGTAGATATCTTATATACTTCCTACTTATTGCACATCCACTATTACTCATTTGCTGAGTATTACCTAACAACTCTTCCTTTCCTTTTCAATATGATCTACTTACTATCATACATCTTGATATATCATTTAATTAATTAAGTTTTCATATGTGTTTGTAAAGTAATAATATTCTTTAAGACTCAAATAATATAACTTCTTTGCCTCACAGAAATCAATCACCCTCTCTAACGATTTCTTCTATATTTCTTCGGCTCATCCCCAAATTAACTGCATAACATCCTCATTTATCGGTAAATCACTATAACCATACCATTATTTATTAGTAATCGCTCAATACAATCTCAAATTCTGAAAAACTACCCTCACTCACTTCATCTATATATTATTACATCATTCAGTTATATTATCAGTAAGAAATATAATGAGCATTTTACCTCAACTTCTACACTGCACCTCAAATTAGCTGCACAATATTAGTTACAAACAAATACACAACACCTTGACTTATTATCTAAACTAGGTGAATTTAATCACATATTAGATTTTATAGTACATCACACAATACAAAATTCATCATAAGCTCATGGTCACATTGTTACTTCACATCAAAATCCCTAACTACTTCTCTTACCCCTCTCTATTCTCATTTTCACTCCAGCATCACTCACACACACATTTTCAATCATTCACACCATACTTCAATTTCACCGTTTTATCCTATAATCTATGTATTTCAGTTATACGCGAGTACAAATCATAATATTTACCTCTATCTAATAAATTAGATCCTAATCATCTCTTCTACTCCTTACTTGCTCTATATAACATTTGATTCTTTACTGACATCTCCATGTTACCCAAACGTATCTATTACGAATTATCTGCGAAAAGATTCTTATATATATATAATAATATATATATATATATATTATATACTACTAATGTGATCTACTTATAGTTCGATTCACAGACTATGTCCCTAAGGCAGCCATATACTATGCTCATAGAAATATAATACTAAGTTATATCAGTGGCGAGTCGTGGTGGCAATGCACGGAAACGATGAGGAGACTCTCGACCAATCTCTTGCCCCTCTTTTACATTTCGCTCTTTCTTACTCAGAGAGCATAGTGCAGAAACTCAAAAATACTTGCTGGCCCATGTAATCATAACACTTAATTACTTTCATATCCGCATCATTGCTGATTTAGTCGTACTTAAATAAAATAATTGAATGGGAATTGTTGTAAAACATATGTCTTGATACGATGTTAAAGAGTCGTATATGACATGGACAGATAAGAAAATGCTGAGTCATTTCTAATATAAGAAGAAGATTCGACTAGTAGAAATCCAGACACATTGTCACTCAAGATGTAAACGCGAACCATGTTGTCCGGCCACATGGGATATCATGGCAAAAATACCCTGTACGACCTCGATTAGATTATATTAGACCAATGAATCTATTTTATATAAGAAGTTTGCTTCCGCTCTGCGTCGCGTGTGTGCGAAAGATGTCATTTCATCGATCTACCTGTAATCATGCAATACTCAATGAGCATCCTCTAGTCTATGTGACAACATCTATTACGTCCTCCGTGTCAGCCGCCTGATCCATACTTAGCAAGATGCATTTATCCCTCATCTTATAAATACTTACTTTTCATGGATGCGATCTTATAGATCGCTATTCAGATCGTTAAAGTATAGTATTTACAGCTGATTAATTTTAATTAATTATTATATATTATTATTATAGTATTATTATTAATTTAATTATTATTATTATTAATTTAATTATTATATAATTAATTATAATTATATTATTAATTATTAATATTATTATTAATTTATTATTTATATATTTATATTATATATAAATTATATATAATATATATATTAATATATATTTAATATATATATATATATATATATATTACTAAAAATTATAATAATAATATATTATATATATATATATATATATAATATATATATATATATTATATATATATATAATTTATATATACTATTATATATAAATATTAAATAATTATTAATAATATATTAAATATATTTTAATATTTATATATCTTTAATAAGAAGAAATCGAATATTATTCCTCATACCTATTTGTAATATTTATATATATATATTAATATATATTATATTTTAATATATAATATATATATATATATATATATGATAATATATGTATATATTATTGTCGTGTATTTAAATTTTACTAATTGATTTCATCAAGTAGCAGATAACACTCGTAAATACCCTAATAATTAAATTTAATTATTTATTAATAAATGTCAGTTATAGCGAATTAGCAATCATTTAATTCACCAATAGTGAAGTTGTAAAGCGTATAAGAAGTGATTTCGCAATTATATTTTATATTTACATTATAAGTATATTAATAATTTCAAAATGTTTTAATTTTATTGTGTATTTTAAAAATATACTTATAATATATAGTTTTCTATCTGGGGTAGGCTAAAGCAAAAAATTAAATATAAATAAGCAGATATAACTTTATGGTTATATGGTGGGGGTAGTGGAACCTCCTATCTATTTTTATTTATATTGTCCTACTATATATATTAATATATTTAACTAGCGTAGTCGTTTTTTAGCACATTCTTAACAATTCATAATTTTACTGATTTTACTGATATTTATATTAAATTAAAGTAGACTCTATACAAATGGCTCTGCGGCTACCTCTGATAAGAAAAAAATGCTACTATATTTGCTTCCCATGTTTTGTCTTAATTATTTGGAAAGGATAGATGAATTCTATTGAGGCTAGAATTTGGTGTATATAAGTGACTGATATTTTTATAAGTATTACCCATCTCTATCTATATCTCTAAAAAATAGTAAACATTGGAAGCTTCTGTTATATAAGTCTCAATTTTATAATAACAATGAGTTAGGTACTAAAAATTTAGCATTCATTTATAAAAATTAAGTAAAAATATAAAAGGAAAATATATTGATTCAAATTCAATGCCTTACAAACTAAAATAGTCGATTTTGATATGCCACATACATCAGTTATCGTATACTAATAAAATAGATACATATTATACTAATAAGTAAATATTATCAAAAGCCCTATCAAACTTTTGATGCAAATCTTTGAAACTTTCCCTTAGAGATATAGTCATGACGTAAATAAGTTTTGATTCATATGAATTACTTTATGGTACTTATATTATATATTTGGGTAGTATGTATATTTTATAAATCCTTATTAGTATAGTTACATAAGTTATGCTTGATAATTAGAATCACAATACTTTATAAGTTAGAATATCAAAACTTAATAATAAGTTCTAAACGTTTATTCTCAAAGGAACTTCTCATATTGTCACTCTATATGTAAGATTTTTGCAAAAATTTAAATTTTAACTTCTTGTACTTTTGGGATCTTAACATATATTCCACGTATGTTAAGGATGCTAATAATTATAAAAGATGATATTTCAACCAAGCTAGTTTATATAAGCGACATAATCGCAGATGAACTCTGATTATATAACAACGAATATCAATATTAGCTCTCATTATTGCAGCTATTGAAGTAAATGACCGCGGAATATAAAATAAGAAAGATTTTGTGGGAACTTTTTTATAACCCTGAAGGATCTCAGACCTTATCAGTTTTCAGGAAGCATAGCGTTTATTTTAATGGCAAAGCTTCGGCTGATATTGACTAAAGTTCCCCATTGTCTCGATGAACTTCCTCACAGGAATAAAAATATCTGCATGGCTTCAAAGTTATGATTTTGTGGCCGCTAAGTATGAATTAGTATATGCATGGACACAGTCCTAGTGGTGTTAAATAACGTATTATATATAGGTAAAAGACGTTATCCCATGAGAAAGTACACATTATTGTACACTTGTTTTAATTTGCCGCATTACAAATTTAATTTGATTAAACTGACTCAGTCTCAATCTATTACTATATAAGTAAATTCTGGTCAGACGGAGTGGAGAATTCTTTTAGTAATTATGTTCAACTTAATTTCCAAACCTATTTTAATAATTTGTACTCTTTCCTCTCAAGAGTATGCTCTCATTTAATATAGATTAATATTATTTTAGGGAAAATAATATACGTGTATTGTACCTAAAACTGTTTAAAATAAATGATAAGGGAGCAATTTTTACATCCGAATCTGTTAAAACATGTTTTTTGGAACATAGACGAGTCTAATATAATTGTTTAAAGATGGCTTTGAATAATAATAAATTTCTATAAATGGTAAAGTCAAATCAATACTACATAAGATGAACTCAAAATATATATCATAATATATAAAAACTCTGATATTCTCAATTATTAAATAAAGCGTTGAAATTCGATTAATAATTATTGATTCACGCATTAATTGAATTGTAAATTACAACTCAACAAAGCTAAAAATACTTAATTATTCTGATGCAGAGTATAGATATAATAAAAGTCGATAGTACGGTCATTATGGACAATTGTTCAAATATTGAAGTTGATTATAATATAGTAAACAAAAATAAAATACTAAGAAGTATGAAATAGAACAATAAGTCAATTCATATTATCAATAAATCACTTTTCATATTAGGTTAATATTTTATGACCTCTTGGTAAAATTTAGGCAGCGTGTTTTGAAGGATATCTAATTACTATTGAGAAGAACTCTTATAAATATTAAATCATTACATTAGCTCTACGGGCACATCGAATTTGTAGTCCAACACCAGATGAAATGGGAGATTGAATAATAACAAAAAATTCTAAAAGTATGAAAATATTTACCCTAAAGCAATTCATTAACGCTGAATCAACTTTCATGTAATAAGTGGACATACCTAACTATTAATTATAGTAGCAGGTGTTTTGAGTTATCTATTTTGTTATGAAAAAGAACTCCAAAAATACGCTATACAGTATGGTGAGTAGTCATAATAAAGCGTAGTGCGAAGCATTAGGTTAATAATAGTTATGTATATCCAAAATATAGTACTAATATAGGTTCTAGAGTTATATAGTAGTTATAAGACAAAAGAAATCAAACGTAGTAAAAAAGAAATATAAAAGCTAGTATTATATTAAAATCACTTTCATGTAATTAATATTATGAACTATCTACATAGGTATAATTTAGGCATAGTTGTTTGAAGGTGAAATTCTTTCTTTGAAAAGGAACCTAAAATACTTACATTCTGGCTGTTAGCAATAAAGCGTTAGGAGTTCACGAGCTTAGGGTACAATGAAATGTACGTTAAACAGTTATTTAATAAACAAATGAAAATTCTATAGTTTGAATAGCAAAAATAATATAGGCAATCATGCATATATCTATAAATCACCTTATATTCACATAGTAACTTGGACGTACTCTTAGGTTATATTATAGGGAGTAGAGTGTTGATGAGTTATACAATGAGATCAATTTAGATATAGAACTAAATACACTAAATACAATATAACATAAACTAGTGTAGCAATGAACGCGTAGTCGAGCATATTAGGTATAATCGATATTATAAAAGATGTTATATTAAAACATAAAAGAATCTATAAAGATTAAAAAAGATTATGCATGTCAGTTTCACTAGCAAACACCTCAACATATTAGATGTAATAATTGCCTGAGGACACTGCCTCAAAGCTGAATATAAATAATCTTATAGAACAGGCAGGTGGTTTGAGGTATCACATCTCGAATATTGTAAAGAGAAATTTATCTACTTAAAATACTTTATTAATCATTCAATCAGATGGTAGCAGAGACATAGCTGTTTTAACTCGTCAGAGATATATAAAAAATAAAAAATATATCCGTCTTTAGAGTATGTATAAAATTACAAATGTACGTTATATACTAAAGTTAATGATAAATAAAGTCTAATTTATCACAAGAGTATATATTTTCATATTGATTTCATGTAATTAATCTGATAGAACATCGCGGCTACACTTAACTCCTACGCAAGGTGGTTAGAAGGCGAGAAATGTTGCTCATATAGAATGGATGCACTCATAAAATACTTACTATTTTCCTTTGTTTTTCAGACATAAAAAAGCGATTATCGCTCACGAGCATATTAGAGTGCTACCTACAGAACGTTAATAAGATAGTAGTCGAGTAGACAAATGTCATAACTGAGACACTTATTGCACACAAGGGAAAACTTACCGGAGGGGTGTAGACTTACAGTACTAACCACTCCCTCCTCTAACTGCGCCATCTAACTTCTAGTACGCGCCCCTTACGGGAAAACCCCTTATGAAGACAAGTAGGGTTGGAAGGAATCTATCATTTAGAAGAACTCTAAAAATACTTAAAAAAATAGATATAGTTAAGCAATTATAGCTTTATGTCACTGACGCAATATGATATAAATTCGTTTTTAATAGATTGATTAATGCGAGACATTACTCCAGAAAAACATAAACTTTTCTATCAACACTGAAAAAGAGTAGACCACTTTACGACTATTCTTACCACAAAATCGCACTTTTCATTGTTAACTAAAAGTCTGAGAGCAAGACGCGCCCTCACTTTTTTCCTAACTAATAATATTTATGGCAAGTAGTGTGTCGAGGTGTTATCTTTTATATTTATATTATATTAGTAAAGACACTCTAAATATCTATACAAATTATATCAGTTGTTAGCTTATATTTATTATAGTCAGAATATCGCTGCCGGATGCATATAAAGATGGTCGTACTGAGATTAATATTAAAATGTAACGTATTTTTATTATAAAGAAGTGTTTAACGTATGTATATAATCAATAGAAATCTGTATAGTCTGAGAGTTAAACATGACACCTGGCACTAATATAATCTTGAGGGAATGCCGTCATACAATAAACTAAAAATCAATCTATTTCATTTAGTAATATAATTATTGGTCCTAGGTTAACCTTACTAGGCAGTGATTTGAGGTACATTCTTTGAAGAACTCTAGAAAATATACATTCTGGTGTAAGCAATAAAAAGACGTAGTCCGAGCATTAGGTTAACATATAATATCGATTATTTAATGATATTAATATACAACCAGAAATCAAAGTTGAAAAAATTAAGCATTCATAACTATAAATAACAACTTTCCTCGATAGGTTTCTATATTTATTTGAGAATTTCTAACAATTTAGCTACTTATGTAGCTCAAGATAATATGTCTAAAGAAATGAAAATATACATATAAATACTTACATATGATTTTGTTAGGGTATCCCATCAATATTATAGCGAAGTTAGGATTGCAATATTTTTATACATTAATCATGTTTTAGAGTGTATATTACAAAGAAATCTATAAATGAGTTGAAATCATTAGTCATAATATCATAATATTATATAACCTAAATACGTCCATCATATTTAGACGACTCCATAGGCTTGTGAATATTAATATATTCTTATACTTTCAATCTAATGGTATTTAAATTATAGGCAGGTGTTTTGAGGATATCTATTCTTTTAGAAGAATCCTTCACTATAAAATTACTTTATACATTCTGGGTTAGTAAGTACAAATAAAAAGACGTAAGTCGGAGCTTCAGATATTGTATTAATACTATTTCAGTTATTTTAATAATGTCATTAAGATATATATAAAATATTATTGTTAAAAATAATAAAATATTACAAATAAATTATAAGTTGAAAAAATTTAGTCAATATTCAATTGTAGGTGCTAAAATAACTTGCGGATATTATTTTAAATGTAATAATTTATATAATGTTTTGTTTTCAGTTATTATTGATTTATTATATAATAATTAGAAGTGACAGAAGTTATTTGAGAAAATTACACTTCCTTTGTGAAGAACTACTCATAATAAAATACTTAAATCATTATTAATATATGTACAATAATAGGTATTCGAGCTTATTATATAATTAATTAAAATATATTAGTATTATTAAAGTTTGTTATTTTTAAATGAAATAAACATAAAACGATAATAAAGTATGTTAGAAGATTAATACATAAATTTATTACTTAAAAATATATATATATATTCAACTATGATGGCTCATGGGTAAATATACGTTAATATTAGACCCACTTCTCCCTTCGATATTTTTAAATCGAGTACCTATAAAAGTACATTTCGATAATTTGCCAGGTGTTTTTTATATATTGAGATGGACGATAAATTACCGGTATCTGGAGCAGCAAAGTTTTTTATTTTTGATGGAAACTTGATGCTCCTTGTTGCTTCACCGTCAATTTTCTGTTTTTTGTTGTCATTAACCAAATCTAATGCTGATAAATTAAGTTATTATCCACGGAGTAATCATTAAAAGACTATCATTAAAGTGATTCATAAATTACATTGTGATTAAATAAAGGTGAAATTTGGTTTTTAAAGTTTCCATCTATAATCCACAGATAATCTGTTTCAATTAAACTAATAGCCTTACACGGGAACATAGAGAATACAAATACATTTGTGTCGGAATATCCACTGCGATAAACTAAGATTAATTAGAGTAGCGATTGGAAAAGAAACTAAAAAGCATGCAAATTAAAAAACACATAAAAAAAAAAAAACAAAAAAAACAAAAAAAACATATCTCAAAACTACAATAGATCTTCCATTTTAGGAATAAACCTATTTTTAAAGTTGCAATCCTGGTAAAATTTTAGTTACGGAAATGTAAAAAAAAAAAAAAAAAAAAAATTTGTTAAGTTAGCATATCACTGTAATATGAGGAGAAAGCCTATTTAAGAGGCCTTTTATACGTTACTTAACGTTAAAAAATAGAATACGACTTTCATCTAAGTATATGTCTTTACCAGATTTTATTTTTTTTAACTATAAGAATACATATTGGAATCCCAAGGGGTATACCCGCAAACGCGATTGGCCAAGGAGTCGGGTCTTCGGCCTTGTGTAAGCCCGGGGAACTACGAGGGTGAGTCTAATTTTCGCCCCTCCTTCCGCGGGAGGGTTCGGAACCACACCCGCCTTTGGTATTTGGGTGTCGCGGGGGTTCCTCCGCCACCTCAACCTGTATAGGGGATCATGGAACGTCCCCCAAACTGATGTTCCCACGATCGGCATCGAGCCACACTAACTAATTCTATGAGTAAAAAATTACCATTTACAAAAATATATTAAATACTAAAAAAAAAAAAAATGATATACCCACTGCTCCTAAAAAAAAAAAAAAAAATAATTAGACAATGATTTATTTAAATTTATGTTTGTTGGTTATTTATTCTCTCTGTTATCTTTACGCATTTCTCGAGACAAAACATTTTAACAAGGAGTTCCACAAAATGTTATTTGGGGGACCAGAGGGGCCGGCGTTGTATCCACTGTAGCTATTGTGAATGTTTTTTGAGCATACATTAATTTTACTTTTTTTTTCTTTTTTTTATGTTTTGTGTTTGTTTGGTTTGTGGTTTGGCTTTTGTGGGCATTTTCACCGGGCAACACCTAAAATTGTTACCAGGATTCCGACAAATGTTTCCTTTTCCTGTAGGCTATTGCTCGAACACGTATTTTGAGATCCATGGATTGTGGTTCTCATAGAATCCCAAAAGAAGATAGTCACCGGGGTTCCGGAGACCTCCACTTTAGAGGATGAGGGCGGAAATTAGTCCCTATTCCGTCTTTCCGGAGGCCGAGAGATACACCATATGATATAAAATCACAAGGAACGGCCTCATCCACTATATTCTTTAGGCGGTTTATCTATTCTTTGGTGATTTGGCTGACAATATTTAACAAGAGTTATCCTAACAAACCACAATTAAAATTGAACGGAGTCGTAACGTAACTGGTAGTAGAATCGTATATTTTTGGATTTATAAAGCAAATAATTAGTATGTACACTTAAAATTAAAAAAATATTATTTTAAAGAATTTTACATTTATAAAGTAACAAATATTGAAATTTAAAAAATAATTAAAAAAAAAATATAAAGTTACTCCTTAAATGACTGGTTAGGTATACAAATTATTATTATAAGAAAATAAATAAAAAAAAAAAAAAAAAAAAAAAAATAATACACGAAATATATATATAAAAATAAAAAAAAATATAATTAAAGCATGCAACGGAGTACAGATAAAAAAACAAATAACAAAGTATTGCGTATTATTATATTTAAATATAACTTCGATAATAAATATGCGAAGGGGGTAGAGTTATATGTATAACGAACACCTTAGGTCCATCATTATAAATA
>JABUQX010072011.1:17500-25000 GCA_015478945.1 Trachelipus rathkii | reverse complement strand
ATATATTAGCCCAGCATTGCTAAATATCTCTCACTTGGAACACTAGTTGGAGAACAGGCCAGGTATTTTCCCTTGCAAGTTTACTTAAGCGTGGGTAAACATTTTGCATTTTGCTTAATTAACATCCACCCAAACTGATAGGATCGTCATTTGATTTGTTCTAGTCGTTTTTCTTCGTGAATAGTTTTCAATCATTTGCACTGCATCTTTGATAATGCGTGTGTTTTCTTCATCACTACTGGACTGTACAAATTCCTTCCAGTGAATCTGTTATTGATTTACTTGTAGAAGTTGTTGGTCTGTATATTTCTTTTTTTTCCTTTTAATGGATGGCTTAATTAAATAGAACTGTTCGATTGAAGGTTTTCTTGCAAAATTTACTCAAGCGTGATAAACAATTTTTGATTTAAAACTTTTTCTTAAACCAACTGATTGGATCATCATTGAATCTAATCGTTTTTACTTGGTGATAGTTTTCAATCATTTGCACTACATCTTTGGTTAATGCGTGTGTTTTCTTCATCACTATTTTCATCGAATTCTTCCAGTGAATCTGTTCATTGATTTACTTGTAGAGGTTGTTGGTTCTGTAGATTTGTTTTTTTTTCCTTTTAAATGGGTGGCGAATTAAAATAGACGTTTCGGATTGAAAGTTTTTTCAATTGCAAACACAAAGACGATTACGTTCTAATATCGTTACAAAAAAACTTTGCCTTTATAACGGGAATTTTAAAGTAAGTTGCAATAGTATGAAGGTAGGTCATTATTTCCAACAAGAACCAAAAGCGTTTTCTACCATCTAGTTTTAAATTACATCTTTCTTTCCTTTTAAACGTCATCAATTTTCATTTGAAGATGGTTCAAAATGCTTCTTTAGCGTTGAAGATTAATGGTATACATCGGAGACAGAGGCTGTAGAGGCGATGATTTTTTTGGTAGTTTCTTCAAATGGTTTCAATTGCTTAATGCAGTGTGATATAATGTCATTTTCCAAATTAATAAGATTGTTAACTTTGGAATACGAACTGGCGTACGAATCAAGAAGTTCTTTAAGCAATACTTCTTTCCATCATATGAAGTGTACTATTCCAGCGAGTTGGAATGTCTTTGATAACATTAAGATATGGAATATCAAGCCGATTTTGAATTGCCTCAACTCATTACATTTTCATTTTCTTTTCCAGATTCTATAAGTTTTTCATTAATAAAATTCTTTAATAATTCGACAATCAACATCCGCGCAACATCCGCAGGGCAAAGCGCGGATGCGGAATCTTAATAATGTGCGGATGCTCTGCGGATGCTTCGCGGATGCGGATGTTTCTCCATCCTTTTCTTCAAAGCCTCTCACTACTAACCTTGCTTTACAAACCCTTTTTCTTTCTTTCATTTTTTATGTCACTATCCATCTAGTGGTTAAAACTTTTTGACTTCCTTTATTTACGGCGTTATATACCTCATTTTCAATCCAGCTTTCCAACTCTTTCATTTTTGCTTCTAATACCTTTTTGTCTTCAAAATTAGCTAAAAATATCTCCTACTCATCCGGGATACGTGTAATGTTTTGTCATTCCTTAAAATCAGTCCACGTTTTTTGTCGCGTTCATAGATTCTCTATATTGTAATTATTGCAAATCTTGCTTGTAGCTTTTCCTGCTCTTCCTATTATTTTTACATCTATTATTTCCCCTTTGATCTTCTTTTTTGTTTGCTCGGTACCTCTCACCTCCCTTCATAATAGGTACTCTCTCTTCTACTTGAATTTCTCTTTCTAATTCATGTTATTCTTCCTCTTCTTCTTCATTAATTTGATTAAAATTCTGTCTCATCACCTCCTCTTCATCCTCTTCGGGCTCTTCCAACTCTTTATATCTTTCTTCTTCTCTCATTTTTCTTCTCCCGGTTTTCTTCTAATTCTCGTAATATGTATTCTATTTACCTCTCTAAGAGAGCCTCCATGTTTCACCACTACAGTTTTGCCGTCTATTCCAATGTTTCTTGCTGGACCTCTCTATTCTTTCTCATTCTCCCTTTTATAATAAACTTCCTCTCCAATTACTGCTTCCTCCACTTCCTACTCTCATTTTTTTCGCTGGCTTTTTGTTTTATGTGAATCTCACTAGCCTTATGCACGGCTATCAAATTCTCTTTTACATCCTTTCTTTGTTTCCTCTTTCTAAGCTTGATGTTCTGTCATTGTTTATCACCGTACAAATACCTATATTCCTTCCAAATAATAATAATTGGTCTGGAGCTAATCCACCTTTCATCATTAAACTGTTTTTGGCAGCTGCTAATGGCCAATTTAAATATACTTCTTTTGTAACTCCTTCCTCTTTTAGTTTTTTCATTGAATCTTTAATAAGATCCACAATTTTTTTCTCAGATCCCATTGCTCCAAGGGAGTACTCAATAGCCTTATGTTAAACCTCTCAACCAAAACTTTTACCTCCTCGTTTTTAAATTTCAATCCGTTGTCAGACAATAACTTTCCCGGTGCTCCATCTTTCCAATATTTTCTCGGCGATCTCTTCTTCACCTTTTTTATTTTTTACCCAGGCACCTTGACAGTAGTGAGTATCCATATCCACCATTATCAGAAATTTGCTCCCTTCCAATTCTCCTAAATTCATGGCTACCATTTCATTGAAGACTGTTGCCATCGAGAAACACACAACCGGCTTTGGTGGATTTTTCTCCATTTTTTTCATCATTTCACTCGATACATTTTTATCTTTGTAGGCATCCTTCAAAAATTGTAATATCCTATTCCAATGCCCTTGTCCAAATTGAAGATGTAATTTCCATAGTTTTCTCTTCCTTCCCTCTGGGTTATCTATCCAGTTTTTTCAAACTTACCAAACCAAACATTTTCCTTTTTGAACCCTTTATGAGCTTAATCTTAATATGTTTTTGTTGTTCACCTTGTCTATATTTTATTTCTAGATCTTGAAATACTCCAAAAATAACTTTTATTTCTCATATCAACACTCATCTTTATCCTTTCCATGATTTCTTTACCTATCAACCATGGTATATCTAACTACTTCAATTTTAATTAATTTATAATTTCCTATTTGGTAGGGGGTATCTATAATTTTAATGGTTTTATATTCCAAACACATTACTTCCTTCTTTTTTCTCTCTCGACTTATTATTCATCTCCTTTATTTAACTCCATCATTATCCGGCCTATTCATCTCTCCCCACCTAAAGTCTTCGTACAACCTCTGTCTACAATTCATTGTCTCCATATACTCCATCTTCTTCTTTTTCTACTCCGAGATACCTTACTTTCCCCTCTTCGTTATTCTTATTTTCATTTTTTATTTCACCTTCTCTAAATACTGTAAAGTTTCTTCCCTTATTGTTCCATTTCTATGGGCATGCTTGTGCGTAATGATATTCCGATCTGCATATTACACACCTCGTTACTTTATCGAACCTCATAGTTTTTTTTCTTCCTTGTAATCTTTTCTCCTTAGATGATCTACTCCACCATTCCCCTTCTGTTTCCTTTGTTTTTTTTCAAGTTGTTACTTCCTTAGGAAATATTCTTATCAATATCGTTTTTATTACTTCGAAAGAAATTTCCTATTTTCCACAACTGGCTAAAACCCAATTGTTTCTTGTCTTCATCTATGCACGTTCTCTCTGGAAGAAGGTATCCTCTCATATCGTCTGTCCTAGTCCCTCCTCCAGCTGTTTCGCATTCTTTATATATTCTTCCAAACCTTTCAACGAATATCCGCATAACTTCCTGCTTCTTTGCAATATTGAAAAATTCTTTCATCTTTTTTAATTGCTCAGCGACCTTTTCTTTACCGTATCTTAATCCCAATTTTTTTATTTTCGACTCCTCCCTTCCCTTCTTCATTAGATCTTCATTTTTTATTTCCTTAATTGTTTTAAAAGCTTCACCTCCTAATTTTAATTTAATCTCCAATTCTGGGTATATTATATATTCTTTTTCTATGATTAACCATGTTTTTACTTTTTACTTTCACTCAGCGAAATTCTCTCTCTCTTCTTCATGAAACCTTGGCCATCCTGTTCTAGTATCTCCTCTACCACCTTCAGTTATTTCTTTGTCTGAGTCAGAACTCTTCATTTTTTGCTTTGTAGCTACAATCTGCTATCCCATTGACAAAATTCCCTGATACGAAGCAACAATGACGCACCTGAAGAAAATCGCTCAAATGAGTGAGGTGATTGAAGTTTCTTGAAAGATCGACGATTAACTAGTATTAACGAAATATTAATTATACCGCTCGCTTCATTTTATACGTGAGAATATAACAAAGGTGGATCCATCTTCGCTTTAAGTTACACAATAAAATTACACTATGGTATTATATAATATTTAAAGTAAAACATACGTACCAAGGAATCTCCTAATATCCATGATCTTGAAGTAAGAACATGAAATAACGCAAAGTCCTCTTCTGAAACATTTAAAAAAAATTAATATACTAATATTCCAATTAAACTAAAATTTCACAGAACATTGTCATTCCAAGATGGCGTCATTCCCTTTCCTGTAATTATAAAAATACATTGGATAGTTTAGTAACTTTAATCACCTTATACCCTTGTGTGTGAGGGGAAAATAATTCCCGCAGCGTATGTTCTGCGTGTCGTAGAAGGCGACTAAGGAAACAATGGGGAGTGGTTATCTGCCCACTACCACTTACCCTCTTGCTAGGTATGCTTTTGCAGGCCTCAGACTTGGTCATGATTGCCATAAGCGACACCATGTATCTTTCGGCGAAATTGTATGAATCGTTTGACTACATGGAATGTCAAAGGAATAAATGTCGAGGAGAAGAGGAGAGAGGTGATGGATGTATTTAAAAAGGGAATTTTGATGCTCGCGGACTGAAACAAAGTGAAAGGAAAGGGTGAAGATGTGTGGTGTGAAATGTGTGTGTGTGCTGGAGTGGTGAGGAATGAGAAGGGGAGAGTAGGAATTGCGATTTTGATGAGTAACATGTGTCACAGAGCTATGGTGGATTTTGTTTGTGTGACTACCAGAATTCTAAAGGTTAAATTTAAGTTTGGAAAGGTCAAGGTATGTGTGGTTGTAACATATGGTCCATCTGATATTGAGGAGACTGCGACTTTCTGGGATAATCTGAATGATGTTTTGGATGGAGTGAGTAGGAGCTTCATATTGATTGTGTTGGGCGACCTAAATGGTTGGTTAGGTAATCAGAAAAGGTATGGTATAACGGGTAAATTTGGGGTGACGGAAAAAAATGAGAAAGGTAGGAAGATAATTGATTTCTGTGAGGAGAGAGGTATGTGTGTAAGTAATACTTTCTTCAAACACAAGAGTATTCATAAATATACTGGAGTTGGTGTAAGTAGAGATGGTATCGAAGATGATGTATGATTGGTTTTGTGTTGGTGAAGGAGATGTTGAAGTATGTGATGAATGTTAAATCAGTGAGGGGCTGAGTATGGGATTATCGTTGCATTATGTTGTTTTATGCAAAATTTAAGTTAGTGGGGGCTTGGATGGAGAGGAAAGAGGTAAGGAAGGGTGTGGGAAGAATTAAGAGTGGGAAGTTAAGTGAACAAAGTAATAGAAATAATAACACTTGCAAATATTTCAGTTGAATGTGATCAAGGTGAAACTGAACAAATCTGGACGCAAATGAAAGAAACCTATGGTAGTAGTGCAAGAGAAGTATGTTGATATGCTAAAGTAGGAAGTAAGAATCTTAACAGTGACTAGTGGAATGAAGAGGTAATGCGAGCGGTTAAAAGTAAAAAAGAGGCATGGTTGAAAGTGCTAAAAGGAAATGATGAGGTCTCCAAAGAAAGATGTTGGAATTTTATAAGGAGGAAAAAAGGAAGACTAAAAGTTGCATACGTAGGAGGGAAAATGAACAGTTTGGAAGGAGGATAAATGGGGACTTAAAAGGGAATAAGAAGCTTTTCTGGAAGGAGGGGCAAAAGGTTAAGAATGAGAGTAAAGGGAATCTGCATAGAATAATGAATAGGGATGGTGTTTTCGGAACTAATGAAATAGATGTGAGAAGAATGTAGAGGGAGCACTTCTTAAATATGCATAACATTGGCAGTAATGAAGAGGTGATAGTGAAAGTATGTGTGTTTGATGGTGCAAGAAGAAATTGGAATTTTGAGGATGGGGTAATGGGTAGGGTGAGAAAGTTGAAGAATAGTAAATCTGCAGGCATAGATGGAATTACTGGTGAAATGATCAAGAATGGAGACGAGATGGTGATTGAATGGATTTGAAAGCTGTGTAACAAAGCGTTTATGGAGGGTATAGTTCCGAGAAAGCAGTAATAGTACCCTTATATAAGGGTAAGGGGGATAAGAGGAACTATAGGTTAGTTAGTTTATTGCGTGTTATAAGGAAATATATATGCTGGTATTTTGGCTGAAAGAGTATGTCGAGTGTCTGAACTACTGATTGGTGAAGAACAAGGTGCATTTAGAAGTGGTAGAGAATGAGTGGATCAAATTTTTCCATTGAAGCAAATGATTGAGAAAAAGAGAGAGAAGAATACTAAATTCTATTTAGGTTTTATGGACTTGCAACAGGCGTATGACTTTTAATAGGGAAGCTCTATGGCAGGTGTTAGTGATATATGGGGTCAGTGGTAGGCTTCTGAATGGAATCAAAAGTATATATATATGACGGTAATGAAGCTTGTGTAAGATTAAATAGAGTTGAAAGTGATTGGTTTAATTATAATAGCGAAGTGAGGCAGGGATGCGTTGTGTTTCCTTGGGGATTTAATTTGTATATGGATGGGGTTATGAAAGAATTAGCGTTGTGGGTGGCAGGGGAAGATGTTAGAATGATGGAGAATGGAAGAGAGTGGAGGTTTTCCTGCTTATTGTTTGAGGATGATTTGGTTTTGTGTGGTGAATCTGAAGAGAGTTTGAGAGGATTGG
Organism: Trachelipus rathkii; assembly: GCA_015478945.1. Taxonomy (NCBI): domain Eukaryota; kingdom Metazoa; phylum Arthropoda; class Malacostraca; order Isopoda; family Trachelipodidae; genus Trachelipus; species Trachelipus rathkii. Next base: position 18,067 of record JABUQX010072011.1, on the reverse strand, counting down.
TAGAGGGGTTTGCCAGGGTGTGCCAAAGGAGGTGTTTGAAAGTAAATGTAGAAAAGAGTAAGGTTATGGTAGTGGGTGAAGAGATTCCGCGGTGTTAAGTAATGTTATATGGTGTGAAACTGGAATAAGTATCTGAGTTTAAATATTTAGGATATATGTTAAATGAAAAGGGAACGGATGATGCACTGTAGTAGGAAAATTGTAAATGGTAGGAAGTTGGCGGGTGCAATTAAATCCTTGGTGGATGTGAAGGGCTAAGCCTTGAGTATGCTAGGGTTTTGCAAGAGGGTATGTTGTTACCTGTGTTAATGTATAGTAGTGAAACTATGGTCTGGAATAAGAAGTATAGATATAAGGTACAATGTGTTCAGATGGGCGTGTTAGGTGTGAAAAGAATTGATATAATGAGGAATGAATGCATTAGGAGTTGTGTGGTGTGAAGAAAGGCGTAAATGAGAGAATATACGAGAGTACACTGAAATGTTTGGTCATTTGGAAAGGATGGATGATAGTCGGTGTGTTAAGCGGATGTTTAGTTGTGAGGGTGCTGGGAATCAACTGGCTGGG
>JABUQX010072011.1:2500-12500 GCA_015478945.1 Trachelipus rathkii | reverse complement strand
GGTCTCTCGGCCTTCCGGGGAACTACGGGGTTGGACTATTTCCCCCCTCCGGAGGGTCTCCGGAACCCCCGCTCTTGGTATTTGGGTGTCGCGGGGGTTCTCCGCCCCTCCCCTACGGGGTATGGAAAACGTCCCCCCTGTGTTCCCCGTCGGCTCGAGCCCCCTAAATTGCCGTGTAATACCTTTACAAATAATATATATACTATGTCCCCCGCCGGCTCGAGCTCCCCCCCCAAAAAAACCAATTTTTATGTTTTTTTTTTTTTTTTTATTTTGTTTACATTTGCCTAACCAAAATTTTACAAGGATTCCAAAAATGTATTCCTTTTCCCTGTAGCTATTGTAGTTTTTGAGATATGGATTGTGGCTCTTCTAGAGGCTGGCCATATATATATACATTAAACCAATTAAATTAATCCAATCTATAACTGTTGGTTCACTGACATCTAAATAGGTTACCACCCTTGAAACTGTTTCGTTATGTAAAAAGAAATACATAATTAAAAGGGCATCAGTGTAAGTAGTAGGAGGGCCATTCCGGACACCCACAGGTGGTAATGAAGTTCACCGGCCTTTTCTGACCGCGACCCTTTTTGACCTTGACTGACCGCTGGTCATTTTGACCAACGGTATTTTTACCTGACCTTGACCTTTTTTGGCACCGTAATTTTTGGCACCCTTTCGAAGAAGGTGTGTGCCAGCCGGATGTGGAGCATCCGTCGTACGTGTCACCCCCCTATTTTGCCCCCCCTAATTTTTGAGAACCCCCTTTTTGAATATTTGACCTTTTGTATTCTACGGTCCATTTTGAGAACCCTCTTTGAGCATCTTTTTTTTTTTTTTTTTTCAGATACGTTAGTTAGTTATTTTTAAGTTTGTGTAGTTTATTTTATTCATGTTCTTTCATGAGCCTTTTTTTAAAGGCACCAACCTTGTTGTTTTTTCGTTACGTCCGCCATTTTGTTTTATATTGCGTTTTGTTAATCATCGTCGGGATGAATCGCAAATTCATCGTCGCGTTCGTCGGGATGAATCGCAAATTCATCGTCCACGCCATCGTCGCGTTTTTAACAAGTTCCGCGGAGTCCGTCGCATTCGTAGCAAAGAACCACGCACAAAGAACCGCTAAGTAGAAAGGCCAATAGCTAAGGTGTACTTTCATACGTTGTAATTATTATTATTTTAACTTGAAACAACGAGAATTAAGGTTTAGTATTATATTTTTACGAAAACACGCCGTTTTTTAAAGACTTTTACCAAATATTTTATTGATTCTCCGAGAACCGCACTATATTTTCAAATTCATCTTTCACTATATATATATATATATATATATATATATATATATATATATATATATATATATATATAATATATTATATATAATATATATATTTTTTATTAAAACTTATACCAAATATTTCACACCCGCACCCACGTGGTCGCTACTCACGAATTTTCACCATCCCTTCCATCTGTGCTTATACTTCCTTAACACCTCAAGCCTTAACGGCTTTATATGTTCGAGTTCCCCATCGGTCATAAATCAAAATAGAACTCGACCTCTCACCACCGATGCAAACCCCTGACCTTTTTACCACCCGTCCACCGTACGAATTGAGAGAATACATAATTTAATTTTCAAGTTTATAAAAGCAAGTCCGCGGCTTCCCAATAATTATTATAATAATAATAATAATAATAATAATAATAATAATAATAAAAATATATATATATATATATATATATATATATATATATATATATATATATATATATATATATATATATATATATATATATATATATATATATATATATATATATATTATATATTATTTATATTTAATATATTATATATATATATATATATTACTACTATATATATATATATATATATATAATATATATATATATATATAGTATATATATATATATATAATATATAATAGTATATATGAGAGAGAGAGAGAGATAGAGTACATATATATATATATATATATATATATATATATATATATATATATATATATTATATATATATATATATATATATAATAATAATATATATATATATATTATATATATATATTATATTATATATTATATATTATATGTGGTCATTTTTGCCCACGGTAATTTTTTGTCCTTTCATTTACGGGGCTTAGCCCTATTTGAGTATTCGATCACATCTACACCCACGTCCGCGTTACGCACACACAGACACACCCTTGCAACACCATGGTGTCAATTTTGCCCACGGTAATTTTTTGTCCTTCCTTTACGGGCATAGCCCTTTCTTGTATCTTAACCTTGTTTTGGACATGATTATTTCGGCCTTGACTTGCAGGATACCATAACCAACCTAACCTACTACCTAACCTTATCCTAACCTAACCTAACCTAACCTAACCTAACCTAACCTACACCTACACCTAGCCTACACACAGCCTTCACCTAGCGTACACCTACACCTAGCCTACACCCGCATTACACCTATCCTGCACCTAGCCTCCACCCAGCCTTGAGCTCATCCAGGTAACTGATGCCTAGCCTCTGGTAGGGATCTGTGCTAACAGGTTCACTTACACTCACACACTCGAAGCTCAATTTTGTTGCCTCATCTTTGATGAAGTCATCTTTGATACCATCTATATTGATGATTCATCTTTGATGACTCATCTTTTGTCTACCTCTAGATCATAAGCCGCCCACCAGGCCGCAGCAAGCCCCCTCCCCGCAAAGGATGGAGGATCCGCACCCGTAGGTGCGACCCCCCGAGCGAATGAAAAATATATATACTATAAGTCATTCATTTTTATTTCATACTTAAACATTTCAAAGAATTTCTTTTCAAATATACTATGAGTCATTCATTTTTATTTCATACTTAAACATTTTTTATTAAAAACATTTTCGCGAACCTAAAACTGTAACTCATTACAGACCTATTATTTAACACATATATTTATTAACATTATTTTTACTTAATACTTTTTACTTAATACTTTTTAATTTATAAATTTTTAAAAATTGTATGTAAGAAAGAAAAAAACCAGAGTGTCTGAAATATGAACATTTTATTTTACTACAATTGTACGAAATTTTATTAAAAACATTAACATTACATAACTTAAAGCAGTAAATCAGTAAATCAATAGAGGTGTTACCTAACACCTAGGGGGATTAGTAGGCTTTTGTTTTACTGTTTTACTGCTTTAACTCATGTTTTACTGCTTTAACTTATAAGTTTTACTGCTTTAACTCACATATTTATTAGCATTACATACCTTAAAGCGGTAAATCCGTAAATTCAATTAGAGGTGTTACCTAACACTTAGGGGGATTAGTATGCTTTTGTTTTACGGCTTTACTCTTTAATTCATGTTTTACTGCTTTAACTCATGTTTTTACTGCTTTAACTCATGTTTACTTGCTTTAACTTATAAGTTTTACTGCTTTAAAATCACATTATTTTATTGCATTACGTACCTTTTAAGCGGTAAATTCAGTAAATTCCAAGAGGTGTTACCCTTAACACCTAGGGCGGATTAGGTATTTGCTTTTGTTTTACTGTTCTTTACTGCTTTAACTCATGTTTTACTGGCTTTAACTCATTTTACTGCTTTAACTTATTGTTACTGCTTTAAACTTCATATTAATTTTATTAACGTTCATACCTTTAAAGCAGTAAAATCAGTAAATCAATAGAGGTGTTACCTAACACCAAGGGGGGATTAGTGCTTTTGTTTTACTGCTTTACTGCTTTAACTCATGTTTTACTGCTTTAACTCATGTTTTACTGCTTAACTCACTGCTTTACTGCTTTAACTCTGCTTTACTGCTTTAACTCACATGTTTTACTGCTTTAACTCATATATTTATTAACATTATGTTTTTATTTTTGTTTTAATACTTTTTATTATTATTATTTTTATTATTATTTTTTATTATTTTTATTATTTTATTTTTTATTTTTTAATGACACTTAGTGTTATTTACTTCAGGCCTATTGTTATTATTATTTAGAACACACATACACACGCACACACACACACACTTACACTTATACACAAATTCACTATGACACTTATACACACATTCACTATGACACTTACATTTTACCCATAGAACACACGCGGTCACCCACACACACACACACACACACACACAACACACTTACACGTATACACACATTCACTATGATACTTATACCCACATTCAACTATGGCACTTTCATTTATCCATAGACACTTACATTAACACTTACACTCACACACACAGATTTAACTTACACTCACACAGAATTACTTACACTCACACCACAGATTTACTTTACACACACAGATTTTACTTACACTCGCACACCATTTACAACACACACCACACACACACACACACACACACACCCCACGCACACTCACTTACACATATAACGTATAAATTTATAAAAACATTTATGTTTTAATTAAACAGTTCATTTATATTACTCATTCAAATATAACTAAAATTATTTTCAAAGTTTCTTAAAACTTCTATAATAAATCAATCATTATCTTTGAAAAACAAGGAATTTATTATTAACTGTTAATACTTTTGTTTATAAATTTTATAACTATCAAGTTTTAAAATAACTTTTACTAAAATTTTATGAAATTTTATTAAAAACATATATTTTACATACCTTAAAGCAATAAATCAGTAAATCAGTAAGGTCAGCCCCTAGCACCCCTCTACACCAAGCTATGCCACGTTTTGTTCTATTGACTTACTGCTTTACACCATCTTTAGCCATGTAATAAGTATAAAAATAAAATAAGTTCTTCTCTGCTAACAAAAAAAATATATTTTTTATTAAAATTTTTCTTCAGTTTTTATTAAAAAAAAAAAATTATTCACTTACATTTTATTTTTCACTCGATGTTAACTAAAAATATTTCAAAGTTTTTTAAATAATTCGGATTTTCTTTATTATTATTATTATTATCTATGTACATTGACAATCCATCACGAGAAAACACAACAACCCGCACTCCTTACAGATACGAAACTGACCTCTCTCTGTAAAATGTGTTGAAATAAATACTTTTGGCCTAAATTTAGGATAATCCTTTTTGTATCCCGGGGTGATTTAAGCCTAATTCCAGGTCAAAATATATTTCAAACTGACCTTTTTCTGTAAAATGTGGTGCAATAACTACGTTAGGCCTAAATTTAGGCCTAAATTTAGGATAAGCCTTTTTGTAGACGGGCTAATTTAATCCTAATACCAGGTCAAAAGGTAATTCCCGTATAGACAAGAATCATTGTTATTATTATTTTTATAAATATATTTCAAACTGAAACATGCTGGATCGGTAAGATCCTTTAAGCAGGTAAGAAGGAAATGTTTTCCTTACTTGTGATTGGTCGGAGTAGTTTTCCCCTAGTTCATAAGCTAACCACCAGGGCTCAGCATGAGCCCCACCCGCAAAGGCAGCCAACCCCGCACCCGCTGGTGCGTCCCGCCGCGTCCCCGACCGCCGCGTGCGCCCGCAGGCGCAATATTTCCGCGTTCCCGCCAGCCGCGTGCGCCCGCAGGCGCAATATTTCCGCGCGAATGAAATATATATATATATATATATATATATATATATATATATATATATATATATATATATATATATATATATTGTGTGTGTGAGTGTAAGTGTCTATGGGTGAACGTAAGTGTCTATGTGTACGTGCGTATGTGTGAATAAGAGATATAGTGTATGTGTGTGTATAAGTGTAAGTGTCTTTGGTAAGTGTAACTGTTTATAAGATGAATCATCAATATAGGTGGTATCAAAGATGACGCAATCAAAGATGAGTCATCAAAGATGAAACACCAAAGCTGAGGTGCCAAAGCTAAGTTATTAAAGTTGAGGCATCAAAGCTGAGGCATCAAAAGCTGAGGGATCAAAGTTGAGGCATCAAAAGCTGAGGCATCAAAGTTGTGGCATCAAAACTGAGGCATCAAAGTTGAGGCATCAAAAGCTGAGGCATCAAAGTTGGGGCATCAAAATATCGAGTGGGTGGGTGCGTATGTGTAAGTGTGTGGGCATGTGTGTTCTAAATAATAATAACAATAGGCATGAAGAAAATAACACTAAGTATAATAATAAAATAAAAATAAAATGTTTTAATAAATTATACGTTATATGTGTAAGTGTGTGTGTGTGTGTGTGTGTGTGTGTGTGTGTGTGTGTGTGTGTGTGTGGGTGTATGTGTGTTCTAAATAATAATAACAATAGGCATGAAGTTAAATAAAAAATAAAAAATAAAATGTTTTAATAAATTATACGTTATGTGTAAGTGTGTGTGTGTGTGTGTTGTGTGTGTGTGTGTGTATGTGTGTTCTAAATAATAATAACAATAGGCATGAAGTAAATAACACTAACGGAGGGCGAGTACGCGGAAATATTGCGCCTGCGGGCGCACGCGGCGGGCGGGAACGCGGAAATATTGCGCCTGCGGGCGCACGCGGTGGTCGGGGACGCGGCGGGACGCACCAGCGGGTGCGGGGTTGGCTGCCTTTGCGGGTGGGGCTCATGCTGAGCCCTGGTGGTTAGCTTATGAACTAGGGGGAAAACTACTCCGACCAATCACAAGTAAGGAAAACATTTCCTTCTTACCTGCTTAAAGGATCTTACCGATCCAGCATGTTTCAGTTTGAAATATATTTATAAAAATAATAATAACAATGATTCTTGTCTATACTGGAATTACCTTTTGACCTGGTATTAGGATTAAATTAGCCCGTCTACAAAAAAGGCTTATCCTAAATTTAGGCCTAAATTTAGGCCTAACGTAGTTATTGCACCACATTTTACAGAAAAAGGTCAGTTTGAAATATATTTTGACCTGGAATTAGGCTTAAATCACCCCGGGATACAAAAAGGATTATCCTAAATTTAGGCCAAAAGTATTTATTTCAACTAAATTTTAAAGAGAGAGGTCAGTTTCGTATTTGTAAGGAGTGCGGGTTGTTGTTTTCGTGGGATGGATTGTCAATGTACATAGAAATAATAATAATAATAATAAAGAAAATCCGAATTATTTAAAAAACTTTGAAATATTTTTAGTTAACATCGAGTGAATAATATAAATGTAAGTGAATAATTGTTATTTTTAAATAAAAACTTAGAATGATTTTAATAAAATACATGTTATGTTAGCAGAGAAGAACTTATTTTGTTATTTTTATACTTATTACATGGCTAAAGATGATGTAAAGCAGTAAGTCAATAGAACAAAACGTGGCATAGCTTGATGTGTAGGGGGGTGCTAGGGGCTGACCTTACTGATTTACGATTTATTGCTTTAAGGTATGTAAAAATATATGTTTAATAAAATTTCATAAAAATTTTAGTAAAGTTATTTTAAAACTTGATAGTTATAAAAATTTATAAACAAAAAGTATAAACAGTTATATTAAATTCTTTGTTCAAAGATAATTGGATTGGATTTATTATAGAAGTATTTAGAAAACTTGAAATAATTTTTAGTTATATTTGATATGCAGTAATATAATGTACATGTTTAAGTAAAAACATAAAATGTTTTAATAAATTATACGTTATATGTGTAAGTGAGTGTGCGTGGGTGTGTGTGTGTGTGTGTGTGTGTGTGTGTGTAAATCGGTGTGCGAGTGTAGTAAATCTGTGTGTGTAAGTAAATCTGTGGTGTGAGTGTAAGAAAATCTGTGTGAGTGTAAGTAATCTGTGTGTGTGAGTGGTAAAGTGTAAATGTAAGTGTCTATGGATAAATGAAAGTGCCATAGTGAATGTGTGTATAAGTATCATAGTGAATGTGTGTATAAGTGTAAGTGTGTGTGTGTGTGTGTGTGTGTGTGTGTGTGTTGTGTGTGACCGCATTGTGTATAAGTGTATAATGTAAGTGTTCATAGTGAATGTGGGGTATAAGTGTCATTAGGGAATGTGTGTATAAGTTTGTAAGTGTGTGCGGTGTGTGTGTGTGTTGTGTGTGTGTGTGCTGTGTGTATGTGTGTTCTAAATAATTAATAACAATAGGCCTGAAGTAAATAACACTAAGTGTTAATTAAAAATAAAATAAAATAATAAAAATAAAAAAATAATAATAAAAAAATTAATAAATAAAAAGTATTAAAACAAAATAAAAAACATAATGTTAATAAATATATGAGTTAAAGCAGTTAAAACATGTGAGTTTAAAGCAGTAAAGCAGAAGAAGTTAAAGCAGTAAGACAGTGAGTTAAAGCAGTAAAACATGAGTTAAAGCAGTAAAACATGAGTTAAAGCAGTAAAGCAGTAAAACAAAAGCATACTAATTCCCCCCCTTGGTGTTAGGTAACACCTCTATTGATTTACTGATTTACTGCTTTAAGGTATGTAACGTTAATAAATATATATGAGTTAAAGCAGTAAAAACATATGAGTTAAAGCAAGTAAAACATGAGTTTAAAGCAGTAAACATGAGTTAAAGCAGTAAAGCAGTAAAACAAAAGCATTACTAATCCCCCTAGGTGTTAGGTAACACCTCTATTTGGATTTACGGATTACCGCTTTTAAGGTATGTATGCTAAAAATAGTGAGTTAAAGCAGTAAACTATAAAAGTTAAAGTCAGTAAAACATGAGTTAAACCAGTAAAACATGAGTTAATGAGTTAAAACATGAGTTAAAGCAGTTAAAGCCAGTAAAACAAAAGCATACTAATCCCCCCTAGGTGTTAGGTAACACTTCTATTTGATTTACTGATTTACCGCTTTAGGGTAGTAATGCTAATAAATATGTGAGTTAAAGCAGTTAAAACTTATAAGTTAAAGCAGTAAAACTTGAGTTAAAGCAGTAAACAGTAAAACAAAAGCCTACTAATCCCCCTAGGTGTTTAGGTAACACCTCTATTGATTTACATGATTTACTGCTTTAAGTTATGTAATGTTAATGTTTTTTAAATAAAATTTCGTACAGTTGTAGTAAAAATAAAATGTTTAATTTATCAGACACTGTTTTTTTCTTCTTACATTACAATTTTTAAAAAATTTATAAATAAAAAGTATTAAGTAAAAAGTTTTAAGTAAAAATAATGTTAAATATATGTGTTAAATAATAGGTCTGTAATGAGTAACAGTTTTAGGTTCGCGAAATGTTTTTAATAAAAATGTTAAGTATGAAATAAAAATGAATTTGACTCATAGTATATTTGAAAAAGAAAATTTCTTTGAAATGTTTAGTATGAAATAAAAATGAATGACTTATAGTATATATATTTTTCATTCGCTCGGGGGGTCGCACCTACGGGTGCGGATCCTCCATCCTTTGCGGGGAGGGGGCTTGCTGCGGCCTGGTGGGCGGCTTTATGATCTAGAGGTAGACAAAAGATGAGTCATCAAGATGAATCATCAATATAGAAGGGTGATATCAAAGATGACTTCATCAAAGATGAGGCAACAAAATTGAGCTTCGAGTGTGTGTGAGTGTAAGTGAACCTGTTAGCACAGATCCCTACCAGAGGCTTAGGCATCAGTTACCTGGATGAGCTCAAGGCTGGGTGGAGGCTAGGTGCAGGTGTATAGGATAGGTGTATGCGGGGTGTAGGCTAGGTGTAGAGTGTACGCTAGTGTGAAAGGCTGTGTGTAGGTAGGTGTAGTGTTAGTAGGTGTAGGTGTAGGATTAGGTTAGGTTAGGTTATGTTAGGTTAGGTTTAGGTTTAGGTTAGGTGTTAGGTTATGGTATCCTGCAAGGTCAAAGGCCGAAATATCCCTATGGTCAAAAAGGTTTTAAAGATATCAACAAGGGACTTGCCCGTAAAGGAAGACAAAAAATTACCGTGGGCAAAAATTGCCCACGGTAATACCAAAGGGTGTGTATGTGTGTGCGTACGCGCACGTGTGTAGATGTGATCGAAATATCAAAAATAGGGCTAAGCCCGTAAATGAAGGACAAAAAATTACATATATATATATATATATATAATATATATATATATATATATATA